>PPIY02000031.1:0-139300 GCA_003707405.2 Dujonia schatavii | reverse complement strand
TTCTTTTTTTGATTTTTTTTTTACTTTTTTTTTTTTTTTTTTTTTTTTTTTTTTTTTTTTCTCTTGAGCTTCAGTGAAATTTCCCTATAATTTTTTTTTTAAAAAAAACACACGCACAGAGCAAAGGTGCAAGGAACCCAAAAAAACCAAACAATACTACAGTCTTTTTAGGACAAGCCCCTAGAGAACCAACTGTCAGTTTTGTCATTCTTCAATTGTTCAAACGTAGTCGCTCCTGTGCTCTTTTGTAGGACACCGGTACTAGCCACATCTACGTTTCCACCGACATCCGAGAAGCGAGGGAGCGTGGAACTGCATTTGTTTATCTTTGTGCATTTTCAAAAGGATCCCTCATAAAATTGTCGTATATTGAATGCAAGCTTATTGTTGAATCTCTTCTAACAACACATTTCACACAACCGATAGGATACCTGTCGAGATTGAAAAAGCAATATAACCAAGCTGCAGTAGCTATCCTTTTATCCTAGTCATTCGCTTTCATTACCACGGGGTTTATTTCTCCTCCGCAAGCATCCGCTATCACCAGATTATTAGAACCAACTGGTGCAACTACAACCAAATCTTACACCATTACAGCGTAGAAAAGCTCCCCTTTCGCCCCCCATGTCTTCACGAAGAAACTCAATAACCTCCAATATATCGATTTCTACACAAAACAGTTCTACATTACCCAGAAACACCTCGATTGAAAATCTTTTGGGTCGCGAAGACAAGTTCACAAAGAAGGCAATGAAAAAGACCCCCTCACATATCACGAACTCGAAGCCAATATCTCCCATGGGCAACAAGTCACCCCCGAAACCTCCTACAGGTGGATCGGGTGGGTTCCACAAACAACTGGGTATATATTACTTCCCCAATGGTGAAGTGTTCCGTCCAAGAAACGCCAACAGTAATGGAGGCCCGCCAAAGAAGAAGGTTATTGACCCGGCAACAAAAGTCCCGCCGATTCTAGCGCAGAATCCAATCTTGAACTCACCAAAGTCCAACAAATCACTCAGTGCCCACGGTTCCATTCATTCGTCTCCGTCCACAGGAAGTGAAAACACAACCATAGTAGCTGCATCAACACCACCCAAGAAGGCTGCATCGACGAGCCCAGGAAAGGGGAAAAATGTAAATATAAGCAGTCTTATTGACCCCATATCGAATAGCTCTACCGATGCGACACCAATGGCGATGGCAACATCAACAACAACAATGTCAACTTCGTCTTCAGCGGCAAAACTTCCACGCTCACAGTCATTCTCTTCCTTCAGCACTCCTCCGTTTTTGAGCAAATGCAACTCCGTCAACAATAATAAAAAGAACAACTTGGTTCATTCTATACGCTCAAATACAACAGACACACCGACAAACATCACACTCCAACCTGTTATTCACAGCAATACTATCGGTAGCATTGGAAGCAACAAGGTTGTGTACCAGTCCACCAACATTGTGAGATCGCAATCAGTGGTGTCATTTGAGGACAATAATGTACCACATACGCGGAACAACTCAGACTCAAACCCATCATCGTTATCCAACTATAATCTTAACAGATCGAGCTCAAACACTCCGACAACATCCATCAACAATAGTATCGACGATGGCCACACATCAACTATGAACACTACCGCAAGCATAACTCAAGCAATGACGTCAAAGCCAGGCGCTGATTCATCATTGTTAGAGAATGTAAAAAGTGAAGTGGGTGAATCTCTTAGCTCACCTGAAAAAATCATACCGGAAGAGGATTGTGAAGACAGGAAGGACACCCCGGAGGCATCTCTGACTGCTATTTCGACCACTATCGAAACTTCGACCAAACCTCAGCTAGGGCCAGCAGCCACTGTCACGCTGACAACCGCGAAGAAAGAAGAATCAAATCCACCGACGTCTGATGAAGATGCAGACTACACGACACCTTCTAACTCACCAAAACGCCGAAATCAACAGATAAGCTCTCAATATATGGATTTCCAAAAAAACAAAGCATTCGATGACTTGTTGAATGATACACAGGCAACTGTGCCACCGCGGGGAGATTTGGATGTTTTCCCAGATAAAGTACGAAAGCATGAGAGAAATTCCTCTTCATTATCGTCATTCAACGATATTGTTGAAAAGAAAAGAGAGGACGAAAAGAGCGTGAACAGTGAGGTGGAAACTATAATCGTGAAATTTAAAGACACAGATAGACAAAATGGTGATATTACCGACGATAATGAGTTACCAGTGGCTGAAAGCTCACCCATAGCAACAGAGGAGAGGGAGCATCAAGTGCGTGTTACAAAGACGTTACGTACTGAGGTGATCGACAGTGAGAAGGCCAGTGCCGATCGATATGCGGCAGGCAATACCCAGAATGGTGAACCTGAGAGCGAAATAGACACAGAATGGCAAGCAGGTACCGAGAGCGAAAGTGAACAAGATGATGAGCACGTACCTTTGAGCAAACTCTTAAGAAGGAGACCGATATCCAATATTCGTCATTCCACAATGAGTGACATGTTTGAAGGCTTTCCAATCGAGGTCAACCTGGACAGACCGCAGTCAATGGATGCTGGGCAGATGTTTATAGCAGCAGCTCCCTCAGATGAGGCGGATGAGGAAGATGTAGAAGAGAATGTGGTGTCAGAACCGGATACAAGGGACGTCGAGAGTATGCAATCTGAACAGAAAGAAACAATAGTGCCAATAGATTCCGAAAAACAAGATAAATCCACTAATGAATCTACTTTACCATCTGATTTCGCATCGAAGAATGAGCCCGAATTACAGAATCCGTTACTAAGAAATGAGGAAAGACATCCATTTGTGGCTGTTCCAGATGACATCAAAGAGGTAGATGAAGAAGAAGAAGACAGGATATTACCACTTCCCCAAAGGAGAGCCAGAAAGCTTGAGAAAGAACTACCATTTCTCAATTACAGCAGCACAACTCCCCTGTCGAAAAGTTTGATCCTCCCGCTGCCCATTGTGGAAGAACTGATCCTGGCGTTGGCCCTGCCAACCACGATAAGTGCGCCACTAAAGCTGCCTCAAGGTTCATCCATTTCAGCCACAAGTGAGGAGAAGGATGCAAAGCAATCTGAAGAGCCGATCTTAACAAAAGAACCAAAAGAAATCAAGGAATCGAAAAGAGAAAAGGCGGCGAAGCCGATACCCCTCCGGATTACACCGCCTGAGCCAATCGAAACACCTATTGCAAACAGCAGCCGGAACTCAGCGATGTATGCACCATCACTCACGAGTACTAGAGGCTCGCTCATCTCCACTGGCCCACTCAACCTCAACGAATTCAATCCGCCAATCAATAGAGAGAGAACAATGTCACCGGGTTCGCCATTAGGTGCCCAATTCCACAACTTGAATCGTAGTGGTTCAAGGCTTAGTAATATTTCCGATTATGGATACGGATCTGGGTACTCGTTGCAGTCACCAGTGTCGTCGATGGCCCCTTCACTCGGCACGATCAATGGAGCTAGTGAAATGGCATCTATCAGGGCGATGAAGTCTGCCCCACCGACTCCCCAAAGAGATTATGGTAGTAATGATGAAATTGAACAGTTCCTGGACGAAGAAGAGGTCGACGCGAATGAAGGTGAAAATGATGTTCAGAATGCGAAGACAACTAATGGAGATGCGGCTAACGAAATCACAAGTGGTATCGATATCCATCCACCGCCTTTGCCCACAGCTGACTCCCAGGAACCCAAAACGGGCGATAGTTCTCCTATACTGTCTATGAGTACCCCCATACCGCCTAGAGCTACGAGAGAGACACAAGCTCAGGAAACTCAAGATTGCCTCAAACTTCCACCGTCCAAGTTCAAGCCCACACCCCCTACACCACCACCGCCTCCTACACCACCAGTCAGATCTCTCTTGGATATTTCCAGCAATGCGTCTCCAGCAACCAAGTCCGTAGTAAGTGAATTCTTACCTTCACCTACTGTTAAGTCTAGTACTAGCGAGTCAAATTCATCGGGAGCAGGAATTCGACCACCAGCTTTAAATATCCAACAGCAAAATATATTTCTGGAACAATTGAACGGCACCTCCAAAAACATGCATCTGCCATCGAGTCCGTTGGCTCTTGGTCCACCATTAGCTGGAGAAAAACTGGGTGCACAAAGGAGTCCCAAGCTCAATAGTCCTGTTTCTTCGATCCCGCCTACCCCGCCTCAGAAGTCGCCAAAGGATAGAGTTCGCCATCAAATTCCGCCTCAAGGCAAACCCACTATTAGGTCAATGCTCGACGATATTGTGATCCCACCCCCGACTACTGCTGATTCAGTTCACAGTGAATTCCCACCTCCTTCAAAAAGTATTCACTCTAGTTCTGGAGACTCTCCTAGTGAAGCGCCGCCATTACAAAATCCGGTGCAGAAATTAAACAAAGCCAAGTCAACCTCCAACCTACCACAGTCAACTTCGTCAAAGAATTTGGATATGGATGTTGGCGGCAGCCACAAACATCTGCATAAAAATATATTCAGTCAGGAATATATTCAAACTGGAGCTCAAAAGCCCGGATTCAAAAAATTCTTCAGAAAGATCTTCACTACCAAAAATGAGAAACAAGCCCCTATAGCTGCAGAGGTATCCATCAACACAAGTTGTAATGACTCATTCTTAAGCTCTGAGTCTACTGGTGGAGTTAGTTTCAATAGTTTGCTTAAGCATACGGACTCTAACTACCGAATTGTGTCCAAGGAATCGAGACGTGGTGGTTTTGATTTGAAGGACAAGAAAAGCCACGAGAAGGGACGTTTGCTTCATAGAAACTATAGTACCCCAGATTTTGGTGTTTACCACAGGGCTGCTGCCGCAGAAGTAGATGAAAGTCAGTCAATTAGGCTGCAACTGCCAAAAAAGCTGAAGCTTATTCTGAGACTGAGACTGTCTTCAAAAAACGAGAAGGAGTCAACAAATGGTCTATCAGCGCCACCACCGAAAATCACGTTGATGGGATTCCAAGCTGCCGATTCAATTCTCGACGATTTAACATTAACAAAGTTACCCACAATAGAAAGAGATACGGAAATGTTTAGCGACATGTTGACTAGCTTTGATGAAAAGTTTAACAGGAATAGTATTTTTTCTAAAGTTGATACTCCATTTTTGAAAGATGATGAGTTGACCAAGGATCAGATTGAGGACCAGCAGAAAAAGGATAGCGGCATTGACTGGCTAAAAAATTCGAAGGATGATTTGCCTCTTTTACCCCCGAAAGATATCAAGCATAGATCAGCGATTACGGGAGCATTAGTAGCTACCGCTGACAGTGGCACTGGTGGCCACTCACGTTCAAATCTGGAGGAAATTTATATCGATGACAACATCTTGTTCTTGCAGAATGAGGTGACTTGGTACGATGAAATGAAATCCATAGCGAGCACGCGAAAGGGAGCAGGAGGTCACAGAGACGAAACTGATGACGGAGAGGATGACGAGGACGATATTTTGGATACAGTTCTCAATGCTGGCGACGAGTACGTGGATGTCATTTACAATGATGTAAACGGACGGCAGTATTCTATCAGACGTAACAAGACGATCCAAGAATCTACCTATTACTTGTTCCCAGACGACGAGACTGAAACGATCAATATCGACAATGAGCAACTCACTAATTTGTTTAACAATCTCAGCGAGAGCCAAAGAAGACAGTTACCCATGCATTTGAAGTACATCAAGCAGTTCAAGGACTACGATAACCTCGAGATCACGATCAAAACTGGCCGGAAGAGAATTGTATCGGGGCAGCAACCATCGAAGCCTTCGCTTAAACGATTCCAGTATCCTCCAAATGTGAAGCGGAAAACAGTCGCCTTTGGAAACAAGATTTATGTGAACGAGACTTATGCGCCGGAATTATATAAACGGTATAATAAGCTGGTTACACAGTACACTTTGACAGAGCCTGAAGAGATAAACAAAATCAAGACTGAATTGAACCAGTACAAGTGTAACGAAATGTTGGTTCACGAACAGTCGCAAAACAACACGCATTTTTTTTACTAGCGTCAAGATAGGTAGAGGTATAATATCAAACGGAGAAAGATACACATAAGAAAAAGAATAAGATACATTTTGTTATAGTACGTATGAGTAGTCCATTTAATTTTTACACAGTTCTATTATCGAGAAGCGCAATGTACGTAGAAAAAAAGGAAATCCAATAAAGCAAGTGTGCCAGCACTAGCTTCCCCTGTAAGTAGTGTAGCTGAAATTCGATAAGAGCAAAGGAATGTGGTAGTGGTGATCAGGCGGGTTGTTGACTGTGAAATGTATCTCGACAAACGGAAAGAACGTTCTGGCACTTGGCCCGAGCTTGTGGAAGTATTGACCAGTCAAGAATTTGATCTTGTAGTTTCCAGGTTTGAGGGTAGTCCATTCATTATTCTCCAAAAATCCCAAATCCTTGTTTTTTGCTGAACCATTATCCGGGTTCAATACCCAAGCCGTGATACGCCCGTCTTTGTTTGTCTTGCCCATCGCAAACGGCTGTGTCGAAGGTACCTCATAAGCAGCATCATCTTGTGGGTTTTCGATAAGTGGACAAACGTAGTAGATGGCACAGGTGACCAGCTCCGCAGGCAATCCGCGAGTGGTATCAAGTATATGGCAGGTTACTGGGGGCATTGCGACACTGGAGATGTTAGAAGGTGGGAGAAGAAAAAGCGAAGCAGCTAAAGATATGTCGTGTAGTATGGGCCTCGCAAATCGCCGAGAGATAAGCCCGAGGAAGAAAATAATCTAACAAAAAAGATAGTGGAAAAAAAAAAAAAAAAGTGCGCTGCATCCTAGTTGCATTCTGGCTGCAATATTTCGATATACAAGTCGTTCAGTCATTGAGAATTGTATATATCTGAGTATTTATCCACTAAAAGTCCATTTGTCTCCCTGATTTTCCCAACCATCGTTATTCTTAGTTAGCCAGCGGACAATTCCATGTATGTAGATGGATTTCAAGTTGCAGCCACTTACCACGCTTGTTGCACTCAGTAAACCTTCCGTTACCGTAAAGCAGTGTCCACTCAATTGGCACTTTTGCAATTCAGCCGCAATAGATTCCACTACTTTGAAAAGATGCGTGCAGTATACGTTTCTTGACTTGGTCACCGTGATTAGGGCGCAGTCGTATTGTAAGTCGTCTCGTATCCTTTGGAACACCTGTGCTTTAGTTGGATGATCAGGGTCGTGAACTGATTGGTTATCAATTAATTTGTTCAATGCCGGAGCTCTATAGAGATCTAATAATTTGAATGTTGGGCTATCATTTTCTAACATCCAAATAATAAACTCGCAGGTGATTTCGTCGTATGTTTTCGCATTGATGAGGTTGATACTTTCCACCACTAAGTCTTCGTCATCGCTCACTTTTTGATTGCCGTTTGTTAATGAGATATGTGAGTTCTTCTCTTCGAGCCCATTTTCGTTGTCTTCAGATGTGATGATTTCTTCAATTTGTGCGGGTAAATTATTGACCAGCTGCAACCCTATTTTGGGCTCTTCAACAGAGTTGCCTACGGAATCATCACCGCGCGATGGGATGTATACCCATGGAACCTTGAGCATTTCGCGTGTCTCAAGATATGATTTCCACAATTCTATCTCGTGTTGAAGACTAACGTGCCCTCGATCCACAATTTCCATATAGTCGACCAAAAGTTCATGAACACCACACCAAAGACGAACCTCGCCATACAACTCTACGAGAATGGCATTGAAAGCTGGCGAGTTACTTGGCATTCCAGATGATAAGTATGCCAGCTCATTAACGACGCAGTTAATAATCAGATTTTTGCCTGAAAAATCATCGACTCTCACTACATACGACTCTTGTACAGCGTCGACGAGGTGATGGTGGGTACGTCGCTCTCTGCTGTTGCACGAAATGACCCTTCCATGGACCCGCACTCGTCGTATGGGGTAATTGTTGACCAAGAAGTAGTTTTGACATTGAAGATTGTACCCTATGGCGCCATAAATCTCAGGCATGGGTTTGGACCGGAGAATATCACTGATAAAGAGTCGTGTGGTTGTCTCGTACGTGGGGGAAAGGTGAAGGATTTCAGGGACATAGTACGTCTTATTTTTCATACGCCTATATACATGGTTTTCACCAGGGCCAAAGTCGATAAGAGATGACATGGCATGGTTGAGGAGAGGGGGGTCGAAGGGACTTGAAGAATGATGTGAAGTCCATATAGCTGGGGTTGATCTTTTTTTGTTTGTTGTTTTACTTCTGGGGGTGTCCTGCAAGCTAAGCAGCACGGATGCGCGCCTTTTTTAGTGTGTGCATAGTATCGGGGACATTTTCAGAAGCGATGAGATGAGCAAGAAAGTCAGCTGTACTATAAGTTTCCCACAACACACACTATGGCGTTATTTCAGGTTGAAGGCTGGGACTTGAAAGAGAAAAATATCAAGGTGGGCGGTGAGTCCACCAAGCCATCGAAAAAAAGCAAGAAAAGAGCGAGACTTGAACAGCTCAAAGAGGTCAGAGCAGCAGCAGCTGCTGCCGAGAGCACAGCTGAGAATGAGGGTGAGGCTCAAGATAACGGCGTCGAGAAGAGGCCGGTCAAGAGATCTAAAACAGACTCTACCAAGAAGTCAAAGACAGGAAATCAAAAACAGGAGATGGACTCAAAAGTAGAGTCCAAGTCGGAGAGCAAGAAGACTCCAGTTGCGGTCGCCTCGACTCTGCCCTCTACAGTGTCAGCCCCCGCCCCAGGCGCCAGCACTTCAAGTGTTAAGTTGACACCTCTTCAACAGAAAATGATGAATAAGCTCTCCGGTTCCAGATTCAGATGGATTAACGAGCAGTTATATACAATTTCATCCGAAGATGCCTTGTCACTTATCAAGGAGCAGCCGTCGTTGTTCGACGAGTACCACGACGGATTTAGATCTCAGGTTCAAGGATGGCCCGAGAACCCTGTGGACGTGTTTGTGGATCAAATCACAACTAGAGCACGCACGAGAGTGGTGAACGCTCCTGGAGGACTTCCCGGCTTACAACACAACAAGAAGGTTGTGGTCGCTGATATGGGATGTGGAGAAGCTCAACTCTCGCTCGACGTTTCGAATTTCGTTGCCAAGCATAACAAGAAAGTGGGACCTAAGAAAAGATTGGACATACAAGTTCACAGTTTTGATTTGAAAAAAGCAAACTCAAGAATCACAGTAGCAGACATCAAGAATGTGCCTTTGCCAGACGAGTCTTGTACAGTTGTGATATTTTGTTTGGCACTCATGGGGACCAACTTTTTGGATTTCATCAAGGAGGCATACAGAATTCTTGCTCCACGTGGAGAGTTGTGGATAGCTGAAATCAAGCTGAGGTTCACAGAAAAGGTGGCTTTGGGAGGCCATGGCCAACAATTAGAAGTCGGGTCTGAGTTTGTGGATGCATTGAAACTCTGTGGCTTCTTCCACAAAAAAACTGACAACGACAACAAAATGTTTACTAGATTCGAGTTCTTCAAGCCTCCTCCTGATATCATCCAGGAGCGTAAGGAGAAATTAGAGAGGCGCAAGAAGTTCATCGAAGTGGAAACAGAAAAGGAGCAGCTTCAGTTGAAGAGAGAGAAGCAGCCCGAGGGAGAATGGCTCTTAAAGCCCTGCATATATAAGAGGAGATAGGCATTTTAGGGAATACAGTGCGTAGTATAGAGTTGTACTTGTAGCTAGATCCAAGGTTTCGAATGAAGTGTGTACGGTTAAAGGAAGCACCCAGTGGAGGTTGGGTATGGTTAAGCACTAGCGATTATTGTTCATTATTTTGTTTCTTCTCCTCACAAACCACCACTATCTGCCAATTGAATTAGGGAAGGGGGTAAAAACTTGTACGAGGCTTAAAGGTTGGAGTGACAATGACAAGTATGTGCCACGCTGGAATCACCCAGGAATCACCCATTCCCCCAATCTTTCGATCTGGCAAGTTATGTGTTGATTTGTATCCTTAAAGCTAATCGGCATGCAGAAATTGGCTGCTGGTAGTCGCATCCAGCACAAGCCGCGAGCACTGTAGTGGAGGAAGAGGAAAAGTAGTGTGAGTGTTGAGCTGACTCTAGGGCACCCAACCCCTTCAACATCTTTTCAAGGTGGCACACATAAGCGGCGAGTGCAGAAAGTATCTGGCTCGTAGCCCGATTTGTATATCCGGTGGAACAACAAAGAGGGCTGGTGCCCAATTTGGTAATCGCCAGTACTTTTTTTTTTTTGCACAATAGCACGGCTCGTAAATATGCATAAATGATGGGTGCAAGCAGATTAAGTTGCAGCCAGCACAGGCTTGAACAAGGGAGATTCCAGCCATACATGAAGAAATGCTAACTTAATCAGGCCACAGAGATGCTAAAATCATCAAGCTGAGTTAGGGGAGTATATAAGAAATAGGATTTCCGAGCCGAAAAGTTGTTCTCTGTTAATGGTTCTTTCTTTTTGCTATTTTTTTCCCTTCATTTTTTGCACGCGATACAGACACTGATAACAGTGTTACAAAAGAGAAAAGATACCAAGAGAAACATCCTGCTAACAACTGGTAGCAATCCACAATCTTTATAATAATTCCAAAATGTCCGAGTTTTACACTCCGAACTTACTTTTCAGAAAGAACGCAGTAAGGCTCAGTCCTAAGAGCTCACCTAATTCCAGCTCCACCTCCGTGAATATTCCAGCACCAGCATCTTGGCTATGCATACCCGAGAGCCCAAGAGATACAGAAGTGATGAATAAGTCATGCTCACTTAACCGACTCAACATAAAGTCGAACTACTGGAAAATACCAGACAGTCACATGAACTTGACAGCCATGGATGTACGCCAGACTTCTTCTGAAGAACACAACCCAACATTGGCAATTTCTTCGGGAAATTCAAGGGCAAACCTCTATATCTACCAGCTCGACGTGGAAGAAAACTATTTAACTCATAACAACACCATAACATTACCCAACATACATTCGATGAAATGGGTGCCTAACTCGCAGCTGCTGGCACTGGATCTGTTGAATTTAGTGACGGGAAACAGCGGTGGGTCAGCACACTTGGTTTCGATTCCGGATCCAAAAAATACAGACGAAAACGCAGAAATCATCAAGAAATTCAATCACAAGAAGTACTTGAAGGCACATACACCAGCTAGCATTTCAAAGCTCAATTTTTTGAATCAGGATGAGCTTTTATCATTGTACCAGGGTAATTTGTTCCGGTGGGATGTAACATCTGCTAGATCCAAACCATTACAGATCTCAACTATCCCTGGCATAAGAAACTTTGATGTTATTCCGTCCAACCAAAGTACTATTGCCATTAGTGGAGATTTTGGAGTTTCACTCTTTGACACCAGACAATCTGAGTTCAGAGTTCCATCTGCATACACGGGCCAAAACATCCCGTACAAAAAGATCAGATCAAATATAATCAAATGGAGTCTGTATGACGAGAATGTTTTTGCATCATCCCATCTCGATGGAGTGGTCAGACTTTGGGATGTTAGAAAGCAAGAGTTTTTCGGCCAATTGGATGGCCATTCTAAGAAGGTGATTACCAGCATGGAATGGAATGGACAAGATTTGTTCACTGGTGGCAAAGATGGTAACATTGTGCACTGGGACTTAACAGACACCACTGACAACTTGTTGAATTGTACTTTGAAAGAAGGGTTGGATAGCATTAGTTTTAATGCAACCAAAAACAAGATGGAAATTAAAGTTAACCAGAGACAATGTGGAACCATTCTTCCAGCTTCGAACACAACCATAACGGCCTTAGCTTCAATTAATGGTAGAGATGACGACTGTAAGGTGTTGTCTATCGATGGATCATCGTTTTTCGGAGTCCATTCCAAGATTTACGATGCGATAAATGTCAATATCAACTCAGAGAAACTCTACTACACTTCAAGTGATCTCTCATTGTTGCTCAATTCTGAGCCCACAAGTGACAAATCATCGAGCGACACATTGGTGCAAGATGATGAAGAAGCCAGTAAGGTTGATACTGACAGCTTGATTGAGATCACTGAGCCATTGTCAATTACAAGGAAGCCGACAATAATAGAGCCCAAGACCACCATTATTGCTGAGTCAGACCCAACTGTGAACGAGAAGATTTCCTCTTCACTTTCAAGGAAGTCTACCTTGTTATTACCGGCGGCAGAGAACTTGTCACACGATACACTCTTTGACCACCAGGGAGACGACGTATACTTCAACGACATTGCAACTGAGGACGAAATTTCCTTTGGAGACAGCCACGTCGATGACGACAATAGTCCAACTGAGAAAAGGTTCACCCTTGCAAGTGATAACTCACTTGGTTCGTCTCCCAATTCGGACGGATTTTCTGATAACGATTCGCTTTCAACCAATCCAACTTTTATTGAGGATAACCATTCACTCTATGAAAAGAACGATCCTTTTCAAATCGACTTTGACTTTGAGCGTATATCTACTTAGAAACGAAGAGACAAGTCCAATATATACCCACTATAAATGAGAAATGATAATACATATGCGAATAATAGCAGAGTGGACGCAATGGCTGCGAAATTCTAAACACAACAAAAAGAAATGTAGAAATGTAGTTAGTACAGAAATGCAGCTGAAGGAAAGATTAGCTTACAACAGAGAGGTCTGGAACATTCAGAGCAGTTCAGTCCCACTGCCATTACTATTCTACTGTGTGAATCATCACCACTTATCAGTGTGCCACTAATTTATGATGACCTAAACAGGGACCTTAACCGCTGAGCAGTCGAAGGAAGAAACCAAAAAGCAACTGACAGTGTGACATAAGGTTTGCTCGTTACGCTCAAGAGTAGAATTCCGCTAACGGATAACACTATCCTCGATGACAGACGCAGTCACACCCATTTTCCCGCACTGCCCACTTCAACGTCTTGATCTCCGCTGTTTCGGAATAAATACTTAAATTTGCCGGCTGGGTGTATGTCACAATTGTGCGATGGCCCCTTTTTTGCCTTCGTGGGGGCCGTGGCCGCACCGCTAACAGCACACGCCTTGTTCCGGCACGTAGTGCCTTTAAGATGTGCAGCCATGACACCACTTGCCGCGGGAAATCAAAGGCCACTGCCGAAACTGTGCCTGTGGAGATTTCCTAACAGCCACCGAAATTAGGCGAGGTATCTGCGAGACTGGATCTGCGCACACAAGTTTCCGGGCTGGATGACGGGCCGAGGAGGATTTTTTTGACAGATTACCTAAGATTCGCAGGAGTACTCTTTTCTGCCGTATTTTGCTGCGAGTTTGCGAGAAAGCCACCAACAGGACATTTCCGTGCAGCATTCTAGCTGTACACTGTAAGCTTTATATAATTACATATGACAAGAGCTACTCAATACTCATTGTTTAGCGCTTCATAGACGTAGATATGTTTACTCTCCAGTAGCTTCGTGTGCTGTCAGCCGTCGTCTTCCATCACAGCCGCCTTCGTTTCCTGCACATCGACCGGACCCGACCGAATCACAAAGTGCGCGCAATTGCGCGCAAGTGTGCAGTCAATTGCGGACTCTAAAAACGAATTCGAAAATTAAAAAGGAGAGAAATAGATCACAAGTCCTCAACCTCTCTTGACACCACTGAAGAACAAAACAGACTTTTAGATCGCACAGAAAGTTAGGATTGGGCTTATTAGTTGAAGGAAGCGCTTCTTTTCTTTTATCGTTGTGTCTTTTGTCTGAATTTACTTCTATTTAGTTCGTTTTTTAGTTCAGGTTTTTTTTTTTTTTCCATATTTGCCTATCGTTCAGCTTTCTGCCTTCGACTCGATCCCTAAACGAGGAGATACATTACAAGGAAAGCACTTCAAAGCAAAAGTGATAGAGAGAGTGCCAGAAAGAGAGAAAGCACACAAGCAATCAGGATAGATAGAGAGACGCGAAGGACAACACTGATATGCCTTCTTCCTCTTCACCATCACCAATCACCGTTAAGGTTGTCGCTGCCGAATCGCTCTACAAGAGAGATGTGTTTCGTCAGCCAGACCCCTTTGCCGTAGTCACTGTTGACGGGTCGCAAACAAAGGCCACCGTGGCTGCGAAAAAGACTTTGAACCCGTACTGGAATCAATCATTCAATTTCCAAGCTCTTGAAGATTCCATCTTAGTCATCCAAGTGTTTGACCAGAAAAAATTTAAAAAGAAGGACCAGGGCTTTTTAGGAGTTGTTAACGTTAGAATCGGAGACGTTATCGACTTGTCTTTGAATGGCAGCGAGGAAACCATCACTAGGGATTTGAAGAAGCTGAATGAAAACTTGGCTGTGAGTGGTAAAATTATTGTTGTGATTAGTCATAATAAGAGAGGTGCCGGGAGTTCCGGAGCGAATGGTAGCGACAGCTCCAACTCTACTACGGCTGCTGTTGCTTCATCCACGGGACAAAACCCACCACCTGCTCATACTCCTAGCTCCGGTGTTGCTGGAAGTGATGGCCACGACGCTTCCACCGCAGGGGCTGGTGGTGCAGCAGCAGCAGCGGCAGCCGCGGCAAGACAGTATTCATCGTTTGAGGACCAATACGGTAGATTGCCACCTGGATGGGAAAGAAGAACCGACAACTTTGGTCGTACGTACTACGTTGATCACAATTCGAGAACAACCACTTGGCAAAGACCAACTTTGGACCAATCTGAATCGGAAAGAGGTCAACAGAGAAATAACACCACAGAACAAGAGAGACGTCAACACAGAGACAGAACTTTGCCAGGTGAAATTCCTCAGTCTCCTAACCCAACTGGCGGGGTGAACGGAGGAGTCTCCAACGGTGGCAGCGGGAACTCCACCACTACTGGAAACATCACCGTTAATTCCACAGGCGAAAATACTCCAGTCAACCCTGGTGCTGCAGTGTCTATGGCTGCTTCCGGAGCAACCACAACTGGCTTGGGAGAATTACCTTCTGGCTGGGAACAGAGATTCACTAACGAAGGAAGACCATACTTTGTGGACCACAATACGAGAACTACTACCTGGGTTGACCCAAGAAGGCAGCAGTACATCCGCACGTTTGGACCAAACACCACCATCCAGCAACAACCAGTGAGTCAGCTCGGCCCATTGCCATCTGGATGGGAAATGAGATTGACCAATACAGCAAGAGTCTACTTTGTTGACCATAACACTAAGACTACAACCTGGGATGACCCGAGATTGCCACTGTCTTTAGACCAGAACGTACCCCAGTACAAGAGAGACTTCAGAAGAAAGGTGATTTACTTCCGCTCGCAACCTGCGTTGAGAATCTTACCCGGCCAGTGTCACATCAAGGTCAGAAGAGACCATATCTTTGAAGACTCGTACCAAGAGATCATGAGACAGACACCAGAGGATTTGAAAAAGAGATTGATGATCAAGTTTGACGGTGAAGAAGGGTTGGATTACGGTGGTGTTTCCAGAGAGTTCTTCTTCTTATTGTCTCACGATATGTTCAACCCATTCTATTGTCTCTTTGAATACTCGTCCCACGATAACTACACATTACAGATCAATCCTAATTCCGGAATTAACCCTGAGCATTTGAACTACTTCAAGTTTATTGGTAGAGTGGTTGGGTTGGGTGTCTTCCACCGGAGATTTTTGGATGCATTCTTTGTCGGTGCCTTGTACAAGATGATGTTGCACAAAAAGGTTGTGTTACAAGACATGGAGGGAGTTGACGCTGAATTTTACAGATCTTTGAAGTGGATATGTGACAACGACATCACCGA
Source organism: Dujonia schatavii (assembly GCA_003707405.2). Classification (NCBI taxonomy): domain Eukaryota; kingdom Fungi; phylum Ascomycota; class Pichiomycetes; order Serinales; family Debaryomycetaceae; genus Dujonia; species Dujonia schatavii. The sequence continues at coordinate 123,550 of PPIY02000031.1, read as the reverse complement.
TGTGTTGGACTTGACGTTCTCAGCAGAAGATGAAAGGTTCGGTGAAATTGTCGAAGTGGAATTGAAACCGGGTGGCAAGGATATTGAAGTGACCGAGGCAAACAAGCACGAGTATGTTGAGTTAATCAGTGAATGGAAGATCAGCAAGAGAGTTGAGGAGCAATTCAAGGCATTCATTGATGGATTCAACGAATTGATTCCACAAGAGTTAGTCAACGTTTTCGACGAAAGAGAATTGGAGTTGTTGATTGGAGGGCTTGCCGAGATCGATGTTGAAGACTGGAAAAAGCATACAGACTACAGAGGATACCAAGAGAGCGACCAAGTTATCCAATGGTTCTGGAAATGTATCAAAGAATGGGATTCGGAACAAAAGGCCAGATTATTACAATTTACCACCGGTACATCGAGAATCCCCGTCAATGGGTTCAAAGATTTGCAAGGTTCCGATGGACCTAGAAGATTTACTATTGAAAAGGCTGGTGAGGCTATGCAACTACCAAAATCACACACTTGTTTCAACAGAGTGGACTTACCTCCTTACACTAACTATGAAAGTATGAAGCAAAAGTTGACCTTGGCTGTCGAGGAGACTGTTGGATTTGGACAAGAGTAGGCAAACCGGAATTGCAAGAAAGATAAAAAAAAATAAAAACAGATCAAAGAAATTCTTTACGTGGGAAAGTGTGTGGTTGTGTGTACGGGTGTGCTCTACGCAACAAAAAATCTAGGCTGAACATTCAAATTCTAAACTAAAGCAAACAACAATGAAAAGAATCGGGGGCAAACGAAATCATTTACCATAGCAAGTTACATACTTACTGAGACCATCTCATTTCTTTTTTTTCTCTATTTTTTATTTATACGCTTCTACATTTACTAATAAATATATAAACACTGTTTAAAAATAGCAAGTTAAAAGACCTACTGTATCTTGCAATTGTTTCCCTTGTGTGAGACAGGAAAACAGAGGGGTTCGGAAGATCTCCTTTGACAACTCCGCATATTCGGAGTTTACAAAAAGTTGCAGCGTGATAAAAATGAGCGGGTGCCATTTACTTGTTAGTCAGATAAGGGTGATGAAAATTGCGGGGGAGAAGACACTATTTGGAACCCTGGGCACACACACACCCTCACACACATTATTTTTCACTGACTGCTTAACTAATCCTATTAACCAAATGGCAGGGTGATAGGATGCTGCAGCCCCCACCACCATGTTCGATCATAGTGCATGCGCTGATTATGGCTTTTTCACTTCCCCTCTATCTTAGTAATGACAATTGTTAGCTGTGTGGAGGGGCAAGGCTGATGGGGCCAGAACTTGAGGGGTTGTATAAAAGGAGTACAATAGTAGCTAATAGTCTGTCTCAGATTTGTTTTCGCTTTGTTCAGGATATATCTCTTGACGCTATCTATCTACATACATTACACTTACATAATAACACTTTAATTGCAACCATGAGCGGAATATTTGACAACTTTTTTGGAAAGATCGGTACTGCCATGAACGGCGGCAAGTCACGCCACCACTATGGGGGAGCACTGCAAGTAAACGCCGGGAAAGAGTACAACTACATTGCTAACAGCACGAACAGCAAGTATTGGATGCCTAGAACTGACATGAAAATTGCAACTGACAAGATTGAGGATATGAATAATCCAACCAAGGTCAGCGATAAGGTTAGAATGAACTCTGTGACATCGATGGATGAAGAACCAAGAAGCAGGAACAACAGTGTGGTATCCGACAAAATAGACCTTTGAGAGGTCCCCTTTGAAAGAATGAAAGCATGAAGTGAATGACATAAATTGAATAATAAAGCAATAATAAACACGTTGATGTAGTGAAAACTTTGGCTGAATATTCTCCGTGTGTAGGCCATCATTGAAATTCTTGAATCACTTGATCCATGAAGATCATGTCTTCGTCAGTTATGCTGTATTGTGAATCCAAGAGGGGTGGATCCATGAGAACATCTGCAAAGTCAAAATCGAATAACATATTTGTCGCAGCATCTTCTTGTATAGACTGTGACATTGATTTTGCGTATGTTGATTTGTGTTCCGTGAAATGCTGAACGTCATTGTTCTCCATCCTTGAAGCACCAGGCTCGCCGAAGTACCTCCTCTGTACATGATCATATATGGGACCAAACACCACATGTCCCCTCTCTACTCTCAAAGCCTGAATGAGATCGATAATTTGAGAAAGTTTCCCCTTCGCAACCTGGTTTCCACAATTTGCCATTTCTCCAGTTAAGTCCATAGATGCCTGTAAATACTCTTCAAAAGTATAGTTATCCTGCAAGGACGGGACATTCATGACTAAGCAAATGATAAACACAACTGCTGAGCTTGTAAGAAAGTCTAAGTCTGTAAATACAAACACTCGACTCAAGCTCTCCTTGTATATGGACATCAAGGTATTGATTGTTAACTGCAGAGATCGAATGCAAATGGAAACGATGGCACGAATATTCCTAGGCAACTTATCTAACTCCATAGGCCCGCTAACTCTGCTGCTTATTATTCTCAGTTTCGCAATGTTTAGCAATATTGGAATAGATGCCAAGTGCACATGGTGCCAATAGTTCAAGTGTATACTCTGCACGAGACGATTGTTTAGCCTACTGGAAGTGATCGGCCCCTTTAAAGAGAGCTGCGGTGGTAAGTCCTCGACCCAAGCAACCAATTTGTTAATAATTGTCAAAATGGAGTCCAAATATTGCTTATTCCAGTTTACCTGTGTCATCATCAGTCGCCTGGAGCCATAGATTTCGTTTGTTATGGACTCTGAAAATCTGGCTAGTTTTATGTAATGGACCATGACGCTCGTTTCTGTGAAGTCGTCGGAAGGTATGTACGAATCAGCACCGATCTTATCCTTAGTGCTACCATCAGCCACAGTAAGAGAAGTGCTAAGTGGATCGGAAAAGGTATCCGGCATTGGGGCAGTTATCTCATCTTCCAGTAACAACAACGATTTGCCTATTCTCACACAAAGAAATCTGTTCAAGCAATAAGTAGACCAAAAGAGCCTTGCCTCCTGAATATTATTCAAGGATTTGTGTAAATTGAGGGAGATACACATCTGGAGGGCGTTGATAGTGAGCATCACTGCCAAATTCTTCTTATCAAGACAACGCAAGTATATCGCCATGAGCCCAAAGGACTCAATGACATCCAAGTTCGGTCCTAGATCTTGGTTTGGGAAAAACAATGTAGAGAACACTGAGGGGAGATAGTAAATAATCACTTTGAAATACTGGAGCCCTGGAGTGTTTTCAAGGGCACTTTCTGGCAGCTGTGGGAAACTAGATCTTGATCTGAGCGCATCACCAATATCCAAGGTGCTTTCTGGGGCGTATATCGAGCCAAGGGTACATATTATTACAATCTTGATGATGAAATAGTAGTCTCCATCATTCACGTCGGGTCCCGTTCCATTGAGCCTGCTCTCGTGGTAGTTCTGGATGAGGTGCAGTTTGAAAAGACCATTGGGATGGAAGTAGGCAGGCAACCTGTGCTTAAATGACTTCACGTCAAGTGTGAGGTACCCACACGACAAGAACTGTAGTACATTGCCCAATAACTTCTCCGCCGTATCAAGCGTGAGATTCTCCACACACTCCAAGCTGGGTGCACCCGGGGCAGTCAAGAGATAGTCGTACACACTTTCCTCCACAAATGAAGTGAACTCAGGTGATATGAACAACTCTTTGGAGTCGGTAGCAGATTTAAGTTTATGATGCTCTGTATCAGCTAGAAGCGACTTGGTCATTGCGAATTGCTTGAGATTCCAACAGATCAATTCAGAACTACCACTCCCTAAATACACGGAGAGATGTACACTCCCAGACGGTGGATCTGCCACTTTTATACTGTCCGGTACCTCCTTGTCCAATTGTTTGTTCAGTCTCTCCCATAGACTCTTGAGATCTCGACAAGGAGTGGTAGGGATTTGAATACTTTCAGCTTGTGACGGCAGCAGCAGTCGCAGCCGATTCAGATGCGGCCGAGTAGGATGTGATGACAGACCCTGTGACTGTCCTGCGCTCATCTCCAATTGTCTCACTCTCTCCTCTAACTCATGTATACGCTCTACGTAGGCCTCGACTTCTGTGTCGTATATAGTGATTCTTTTTCTTTTCCGCTGGTACTCACACCTAATCCCGGCCACATGGCACCGGTTGCATGGATATCCACCAGAGCACTTTGCCTTGCGGCTTCGGCATCGTATACACGCCGCTCTTGCTCTGCGGTCAAAATCTTCGGAGCCTGATTTTGAACCGCTGGATTCTGAGCTTGTCGTGAAGGCGTCGTCACCCATGTTGGATGAATAAAAAAAAGAATAGAGTCTGAGTCAGAGGCAGCAGAATATGTGCCTGGATTTTTTTCGCATCCAAGTGTCTGACTCTACCCACCTATAATGACTAATGCAATGGGGCACAAAAAACCGACAACCTCGACCCGGGTTGAGTAGCAGTCTACCAGTTCCTGAAACGAGTCACCACGAAGCTAGTGGTCCTCGGCCTAAACTACGAATACACTTTCGTAGATACGCTGACATGTAGCATACTTAATATTTTTCATGACTATGTATATACCAGATCCCAGATCCTGCCACCATGACTGCCACTCAGTGGCCCTTTTTTGGTGGCGTATGTATATATATACGCAAAACTATTTCTCTATTATTACAGATGTGCCTCTTTATCGGTACAAAAACTCAATTCACAAGGACATCTTGAACGCAGTGTTCCTTCTCTTCCGGCTGTGTGTTAGCACCTAGCTGTAACCGGATGTGATTTGTTAATCCCGTGACTGACCTGTCTGGCACTAGTATGCAAAACAGCACCAGCGCAACCAGCATGGCTTACGCCTTGCAAATGACGAGCTATCGCTGTACAAATCATCATTATTGCTACTCCGCAGGCTCCTTTGTGGTCTTCTCTCCATAGATGAGGATGGGAGTGCTCCGTAGTTTGGCGCTGGCTTTTGGTTCGAAATGAGTCTCAGGGTAGATTTGTTATTGTTGGAGCCTACGTGTTTGTTGCTTCCTGGCAACACGCCGTTACCCGTGACACCGTTTGTGTGCTTACGTGGAGTTGGGTTGCCGTATCCGTGTAAGTTCGTCTTCTTGTTGAGGGCCGCGTCCCAACCCTTGCCGTTATTCAAATCCATCCAGTCGTAATGGATGTTTTCAAACGGGTCCGTCGTTGCATCTGCTGAGTTTGTTCCCTCGCCCTCTCCACTGCCATTACCACTGCTTTCTGCTTTGAGAGACAGTGAAGTTTGGGCCAGCAGCAGCAGATACAGGGAGCCATTGACGCCTCTAGCGCCAGACGAGCCTGTAGTGGATGTAGCGTTGGCTGTCTTTTTCCTGTGCTGGTTGTTCGCTCTTTCCATGAGCTCTACCAAGTAGTCGTAGTCCGGTTCTTCGTCAAACTTTAGGTTTCTCACGTAGCTCAAGTACTGTGCAAACTGCACGGGGAACCCGGAGCAAAGCTCGCTCACCAGCGTCAGCTGTTTCTTCAAGCCAATTTTCTCATACTTCTGCTTGTTTGTGGGTGCCTTGAGCCCCTGCCAGGGTAATGAACCGCGCAAAAAGTACATAAATACATGGCCCAACAGCTCCAAGTCGTCCCTTCGCAGTTGCTCGATCCCCAAATGTGTGTTAATGGACATGTAACGAGCGGTTCCGCTGAGTGCCTTACGCTCTCTGTATGCGATATGCTGATGTGTTCTTGGGTCCCGGTACTGTTTGGCCATGCCGAAATCGACAATGTGGATTTGATGTGTGGTGGGTGTTCCGGGCCGTCCCACTAAAAAGTTGTCTGGCTTGATATCACGGTAAATGAGACTGTGCTCGTGGAGTGTCTGTACTCTTCTGATCATCTGGAGTGCCACAAGTGCAACGGTGCTCACGCTAAACTTGCGTCCACACCACTCAAACAAATCTTCAAGTGACGGGCCCAAGAGATCCATAACTAAAACGTTATGGACTCCTTCCTGTCCGAAAAAGTAAACCTTGGGTACTCCAACAGAACCACTCAAAATCTTGTACAGTCTATATTCGTCTCTCAACTGTGGAGCCTCACATTTTCTAGGCTCAAACTTAATGGCTACAGGGGTATTGTCAAGGAGGTTGACTCCTTCAAAAATTATCCCGAACGAGCCCTCGCCGATTTTTTGTCCCACTCTATAGTGGACGCCAACTATGTGGCCAGATGATTGGGCCATTGGTGTCTAGTGCTTGAGCTCCTCGGGGGTAGGGGGAGGGATGGGGTGTGGTATGGGTGCAAGGGGTGGGGATGGAGGGCTACCTATAATATATGGGGCAAAGCCTTTAGGAGTGAAAGGGAGACTTCTACCAACTGTGGGGTCAGCTTGGGTTCGGCTTTGGTTCACCGTTTGCTCAGCTTTATTCCAGCTTTAACACCGTATTGAGAAGTGGTGTATACTTCTATATATGATCTCTTATAGGCTGAGCTCCAGTGGAGCTTAGAAGAGGAACAAGTAGAGGGCGGTGTCGGTTCCTGCCTTCTGGATTGGCAGATAACAGTAAGACTTTCGCTGGCCAAGGCGGGTAATATTACGGTGACCAGTGCACTATATGTGCGTGTATATGCTCCGGGTTGATGAGTTTGATACTTGGATCTTCTTCCTTCAGTAGAACGCCCCGTCAGTTTCTCCAGAATGCTGTTTCGTAGTGGTTAACGGCTGTTATATTTTTTTTTTCTTCTCTTTCTCTCGCTTTGCAAAAATTTAAATTTTTTTTTCGCTCCTACTCGTATTTTTCCAGCTGTTCCCCATAAATGGCGGCGAGTGAGTCGCGGAAGATTTAGCGGTGGAGGATTGTGGCAATGAAGGCGGGCAGCTACAAGAAAGATAATCCGGGTAGAGTCTCAGGCAGATATTGATGATTCCACTCGGAGTGTAAGTGGAAAATTTTTTCAAAGTAATCAAAAAGCTAAAGTCTACTTCGGTTGATCAGCAGACGGGCTTATCCAGCAGTCAGTCCCCTGTGCTGGCCAAGTGAAATATAATTTGCGGCAACTTTGACTGTTTTTTTTTCTGCTTTCCTGGAGCCGTAAAGTCTTCTGACAAGAGAGAGCATTTTAGGGGAGCGCGCGCTAAGAGAGAGGCGAGAGATGACGAGAAAAGCCACTGGGACTTCTACGCTAGAGGGTAAGCTAGGAGATACTGATATTGTTCGCGGAGACGAGGTGAGTTCAAGGATGTTCCAAGTTCATTACGATCGTCCCATGTAGGTGGGACCACCTCTATATTGCTCCCAGACTGCACCAAGTCCCCTATTTTTCAGTGTTCCGCTGGTTTTCCCCTCTATTCTTCTTGTCCCCCCAGGAAAAAAAAATGAACTCACGCTGTCAAGCGTCGCATCCTGCATACGCGTGCGATATGGCTGGTGAGCACCCATTTGTGCCTGGCCAAATTTTCGTTTTGATTTTGTTTTTTGCAACTAAGCCGTAGCACTGTTGCAGCCATGTACAAGCCTGGAAACAAGGTGCTAGCGTACCATGGACCGCTCATCTATGAGGCCAAGGTATTGCTGACTTACGAGGCTGGCAAGTCGCATGTGTTGGACTTGGAGGGAAAAGAGCAGCCTCTTCCAGAGAAACTCACAGAAGAGTTACGCGTGAGCAGCGCGTACTTGCTCCATTACAAAGGATGGAATCCAAAGTGGGACGAGTGGGTGGAAAAACTGCGTGTGATGGAGGTGACGGAAGAGACATTGATGCTTCAAAAACAGTTGAAGGAGAAGATGAAGAAGCCTAAACCTCAACCTGTTTCAGCCACTGCTGGTGGCAGCTTGACCGATAAAAGAGCAACAAAGTCTGCGTTGTTATCGGGTGCCATCAGTGGCAACGGCGCCAGTGTCAGTGGCAGTGGCATTGGCCCTGGGATGGGAAGCAGGGGCGGAAGCAAAGCGCGATCGACACCACCAACGTCGAAAAAGCGCCCACACTCATCTGGTCCTGGAGCCACGGGATCGAGTATTGGAGGAGGTGGAGGAGGAGGAAGTTCCATTGCATCATCGTTGGGATTAGGGTTGTCTTCATCCAGACTGGCAAAACCAGGCACTATCGGACACCCAGATTATGATATATTGCTGCCCATATCACCACGAATCAAGTACGTGTTGGTGGACGACTGGGAAAACATCACCAAGGAGAAGATCTTAGTAAACATTCCCGCAGCCGTGCCGGTACTGGAAATTTTGAAGGAATACGGCGAGAGCCATGCACTCAAGCATACAACGACAAGGGTTTCGGTAAAAGTAATGGAGGAAATTCTTACCGGACTAGAAGAATACTTCAACAAGTCGCTTGGGCTCATTCTTCTCTACAAGTTTGAAAGACTACAGTATTTGAAAGTGCTCAAACGTGAAGATCTCAAGGGATTGCCTATGAGCAAGATATACGGGGTCGAACATTTGCTCCGGCTATTCACGGCCTTGCCAGGACTCATAGCTCAAACAAGCATGGACCCAGTGAGCATCGAGACACTCATATCTGAGAGTACACGGCTACTTCAATTTCTTGATAAGAACTTGGCAAAGTATACAAATGGGTATGTAAATGTGCTGCCAGATTACGAGAACTTGGCGCAACAGTAATGCAGATTATGACACATGTCAATGTAGAGGGTAGGAGGAAAAGTTTGAGCAACTCACGAACCTAGTGTGATGAGTACTTTCACTGATTTGGTACCCACTCGTACCATTGGCTGCAAATTTTTCTACACCCTCCTCTACAACTTTATTTACTCGTAGATTCGTAATTCATTGACATAACTCGTATTTAAAACATCAGCTGGCACCAGGCAGCGGAAACGATAAGGTGGGATTTTCTTGTTTTGTTTGGGGGGCATGAATTTTGTTTTGTTATTTTGCTTATAATATCCCAAACCAGTGAGAGGAGAAGAGAGCACAAGGCTACTCGATGATTGGAATACTCTTCAAGTCAACTTCAACCATTGGGTTTTCGTTGTTACACTTGACTTCCATTTCAACCTTCCAGTGCCTATGAGCACTCTCTTCATCTTCTTCAGTAAACCCGTGGTGGCTATCGTCTACAAACTTGAGTTTCCAGGTGTCAAACGTTTCCTGCATGTCAGCTTTTTGGAACTTCATGTCGTATCCTGCAACCTTCTGCAAATCACTCATCAAATGCTTTTTGATGTGTTGCTGCAAATGTCTCTTGAACTTGGATGAGTTCTTGTTCATGGTTGGCTTAATTTTTTCCAAGTTCTCGTGGCATTCTTGGAGAATGAATGGTGGATAGTACGTCAAGTGTGCATGGAAATTGTCAAACTCGTTGTCCCACGTCTCGTCTCTAACGAATGTCTCGAACGATGTCAAATCGTCAAACTCTCTGATGGGTGGTTTGTCCATCCTTCTATCTAATGGGGCGGGCTTTAACTCCATCATTTTTTCGCAGTTAGCGATGTCCAAGGGGACAGAGGAACTCTTATTCTTTTTTGCCATGATTCTTATATTTATGTGTGTGTGTGTTTGGTGCTACTTTAGAGCTCAGATATAGCCGTTCGTATTATTTTGAGCGGTGTGAGAGGTGGTGCGGGAAGGGCAGGAGAGTGGTTTCACAATATCCTTTCTTTCTCTATGAAGAATCAAAACACCGACAGCCACTGAATACTGGGGGTTTTGTTCTCGTTTTATACTTGGTTATCCCCTCTTGAAAGAAGGGAGGGTGGGGAGTGATACACTAGTGGGTGTAAGGTTGCAAAAAATCAAAATCACGCTACATAAGAAAAAAAAAGGGGGCCACTAAATGCGAGTGTGGGGAGAGGCACAAGAGTTCCAAAATGGCAGCCCAAGGAAAAAAAGAAAAGTGACATCAAAGTGGGTTAGAGACGGGGAAACAGCGAGTGACCTTTATTTGTGTGGCCCAAATAAGCGCAACACCCGTACCACAATTGCTCTTTTGAGTGGAGTGGCGGAGAGATCCTGCTTGGGATTGGTTCGTTGGGCAACACAAAGAAGTTGACAGTCATGAGATAGCTGATGCTCGCGTCAGAGTGGGGGGATCTCGAGAACAGACAACAGAAAAGTGCGGTGGGGAGAGAAGGTACGGGTAAATAAACATTAGACCTGGTGGGGAGTGGTGATAGTTCGCTTCGTGTATGTACTTGAGTCATCCTTGGTACGATTGGGTCTCGAGGCCGGTGTCTGTGAGTCGCCCATCGACTTGTGTTTTTGATCTCGCTATGCTGCTTCCACCAGAAGAGATGGGTGCGAGCTGATAGGGTGTATGCAGGACGTGTGCAAGAGATTGGTGACCGATCACTCCACATAGCAGATGTTTCGATGGGCAAGAGCGCTCCGTGTGCAAGACGCACAAGAACAGCAGATGTTTCGGTCCCCTTCCTCTCTAGCCAGTTTCTGTCACTTGTGCTCATTTTCTATACGCTCTTCAGATGCGGCCAAGACTTCCCTTTCTCACTGTTTAACCACCAACAAGCGCCTATTGAGATGCTGTGCTAAATTATATGCAGATACACTGTTTTTCGATGTGAACGAATGAAAAAAAAAAATATGGATACTCAATAACCGGTGAAAGAAGTGTGGCAATTCACATCTTCAGTATCAAACTCACAACCGCCTCCTAATGATTGGTACATATACTCCGCAAGAGGCGAAAAAGCCGCTTTCGGAAATGACCCAAGAAGAGCAGGCAGAAGAGGGAGCCAAAAGGTTTGTGGAGTTTATGCAGTCATGTCCTGGAAAGACAGCAATGGCTGGAGGGTCTGGTTTTTTTCTTGGAGGATTCTTTGGGTTGTTTATGGCTTCTATGGCTTACGATGTGCCTGTGGGTACAAACGCGGCTGCACATATCTCCGAGTTGCCTTTCAAGCAGCAGATGAAGTTGCAGTTTTCAGATATGGCAAGAAGATCGTACACTAGTGCGAAGAATTTTGGGTACATTGGTATGGTGTACTCGGGAGTTGAGTGCTCCATCGAAAGTTTGAGAGCAAAACACGACATTTATAACGGAGTCACGGCCGGGTGTATCACAGGTGCCGGATTATCGATCAAAGCGGGGCCCCAGGCTGCACTTATTGGGTGTGCTGGTTTCGCTGCCTTTTCCACGGCAATCGACATGTACTTGAGAAGTGAGAGTGCTCCGCCACCAAAGAACGACTACGATGATTAGAAGTTCTTAGGTCTTCTGTCTTCAAACGAGGAAGCTTTGGTAATTCCACACGTCTCGTAGTGTCCAGTCTTTCGTCACCTCCCCTGTATATAAACCTGTACAATAGATAGCATACGTCTTAAGTGCGGACCCCCGCTGTAGTATTCTATACATATTATACAATTAGTCAACGTCCTTTTCTCTACGTTTCTTTTAGCAGAAGTAGTAGCAGTATTCGTACCGCAAGTCCGATACAAAGTACGAGGAGATGAAGAAAACAAGGATCAATGCTACCACAGTTTTCAACGGCCAGCCTCCAATACTAGCCCAGATCTTTCGTGCATATTCAATGCCCCACGTAATGGGTTCGGTCCCTGTATGTTTTTGTTTCTGTTGATGTTCTTGCACCGCGTGCTGCTGTCGCAGTCTGTCAACCAATGTCCTATTTCGTATCCTCTCTAGCTCATCAAAAACGGAGGGATGGTTTTCTGTGTCACTGTGCAGTGTTTGGTGGTTGCCTTCACGCAGCACAGCAGCTAATTGAACGCTGATTTCGTCAAGCTCATCACTGACATGCTGGAGGTTTTCTTCAATCTCTGCCACAGGAGGTGACGCAGAAACTGCCACTCTGTCGAGCGAGGATTCAACAAGATCTAGTTTGGTATGTAGTCGATTCACTTTCGACCTAAAGTCGGCTATTTTCAATGCGCTGATTGTTCCGTGAGGCTCCTCGGTCCACTCTGCGGCCATGTCCAGCTCTTCTTCGTGCTCGTGGTTAGGCACTTGGTAGTCCAGGCTGCTGACACGAGATCCCCGTGTATGCCAGCGAGATCCACTTATGTTAGTAACAGCTTCTTCTTCGCGCAGCGCTAGGGGTAGCAGGTGCAGCGTTTGGACTGGCTGCTTGCGAAGTCTTCCAACAAGTATTCTCCTCAATGGCAGATCTATACTTTCTGAGGCAGCTTCCGTCACACGAACTGAATCCGCCAGCAGTCTAATCTGTGGTAATGGCTCATTCTTTACTGCGACGGGCTCAACTTTGTAAGGTAAGGGCAAAGGCTCACCTAGCAGCATGGCTTCTTTCTTTAGTCTATTCATTCATGCAGGAGACAGATAGGATGTGCAGCGACACTGTGGAGAAAGAACAGCTGAAAGGACTTGCTTTGGAAGCGGAGTGGGTGAGCGAATGGAAGAGACAATGTCCAGTTTTACAAGGACACCAGTAATCGGACTGTCGTGATATAGTTTGATGTGGGGTCCGCAAAAGAGTGTGAGTGAGGTCTCGAAGCAAAATCAAAACATAAACAGAAAGAATGAAAAAAAAAAAAAAAAAAAAAGTATCGGTTGCATTTGAACCACCTGCATATTGATATGGCTGCAAAAACAACTGGCTCAAGATACCTACTCTTACATTACAAAACTTCGTCAACGCTGTAGAGAAAATACACAAACCGTTTATTATTGCATAACCTTGAGTCGTCTACGCGACTCAGATTCTTTGAACTTTCCAAAGAATCTCTGTATCAAGTACAAGACACAACCAATGAATCTGAATAACGCCATAAACGCTACCGTCCATAAAATGACCGTCAAGAAGACCTTGGATCTACCTTCTGGGGTAGATGTTGCACCTGTTAGCTGGTCGATTCCTGCAGTTTCGAGCACCACGGCAACAATTACAAAGTTGGATACCATCCAAACAAGCACAGTCATAGATCTAACATATGCATAGTAGTCTTCGTTTGAGGTCTCTTGCTTCTTTTCTGGTGGAGGTAATGGGTCTTTGAGCACGTTTAACTCCTCTACATAGGATCGGTTGATATCTGAAGCCTTTGTTGGAATCATAAGCTCAATTGTACCATCTTCCTTCAACACAGCCTTACCCAAATCCTGTGCTCCGGTGTCACCCTTTGTACCCCAGGAGATATCGTCAATGTTACAAAAGGCATAAATATTCAACACGTTGATGTATGCCGGGGACAATAAAATGTACTGCACGAAGGAAGTAAACATGTGCCATGGTTCGAAATAGATGAATGATGCCATGAAGTACAACGCATACGTAGACGCCGTCGCTACCACCAAATCTCTAAATTCCTCATTTCGGAAAAAGTCCGCAGTCGTGATGGCCCCAGCATGGTAGATTTGTTGAATAGAATGCACTGCCATGAATATGGCCGCAAAAATCATGTACGCCATTAAAATGGCAAAGAAGACGACAATGACAATATAAAACTTCTCTGTTCCCTTGGGCTTGTTACCAAAACTCAACACGAAAGTGGTGACAATGGACGCCAAGTATAACCACAAGAATACCACCGACAAGACATTTCCTGGAGCAAAGTGCAAATCCTTATCAGCTAATGCTGTGGTCAAGATCCTGAAAACCAAAAAGTACGATGCTATGGAAAACCAGGAAATCACCAAATTCAAAAACTGGTAGAAAAATTCAATATGAAGGAAAAATTTCTTACCAAACGAATGGGATGACAGCCAGATTTTATGAAAATGCACTAATGAGTATATTGCGGCAAAAAAGGACCCATTCAACCATCTTCTCCGTTGCAATATAAACTCGGCTAAGCGGTCCGGAACATCTGTCTCCGCCGCTGCACTTTTACAATATCTTAACACCCACGAGCATCCTCTCTTGGCAACTAATTCGAAACACAAGATTCTATCTTCGGCCAAATACATATTGGAGGTGAAGATTCCCGCGCTTGACTTTTGCTGCTCCATCTTTAATTGGTACTCATCATCGTTCGGATCCAAGTTCCCACTTCCGTGCAAAAACTCACCTTTGTAGTACTTTTCTAGTGGCCCATGATCATTTACATCGTTTTGGAGTGCAATGTATCTATATGCCGAAAACGCACCGGGCAACACAGAAATGAACCCAAATACAGATTCGGTGGGCTTGTCCAAAATGTTCGATATCTTGTACTCGAAATTTTGCGCATAAGTAATCGGGTTTGTCAAAAATTGACGTGCTTGCAACATGGCCTTGATTTCTCCACAGGCACCAGCTACTTGTGGGTCTCTGTCAAACTCTTTCCAGAGATGGTACAATGATTTTCCTGTTGGTTGGGTACCGGCATCGAGAAGAACCACGATTTTTGGGTCCAAAACTTGGGAGATGGCTTGGAAACACCATCTGTGTGAGTTGATCTTCTTAGAGTTGTTCTCCTTAAGGCAGAATAGGAGCTGGATTGGAACGATTTTCTCCGTGGTTAATCTCACGGTATCCTCCACTGCAGAAATACCGACTCTCGTGGTGTACTCGTACATGTGTGCTTGCACTTTCTTTTCGTTAAGCTGCGATTTGGCCAATCCCTTCTGGTATACACCCAAGGCGGCCAAAAGCGCCTGCGATCTCGGGTTGATTTTGGATCTACCATCACTAACAATACAAACCACAACCTTTTTCCACGAGTCGGGTCCCCACACACTGGACCTGCTTCGAGACTCCAAGTATTTGATATTTTTGAACACTCCCTTCAATGTTCTACCGAGCAAGATGTCATCTTCGTTGTACATTGTGATCACCACGAGCATCTCCGTTTGTCTTGGGGTCTGGTAATGTATCGGTCGTAACACGTATCCATCTCTGTAGAAATGGGATGGTCCACACGTTACGGCGGTGTATCTCATGTGGGAAAACTCTCTCTCTAAGCCTCCGTTTTTGAGCTCGGGGTTGTAGTCTTTGAACTTTGACAACAAGTCGGTGGCCACAGGACAGTCCAACACCAAATGACCGTTCAAATGGCGTGTAGTGGCTCTCTGGTGGGTTCTTTCCATTGGTGGCGGGATCTGCATTTGTTGCATTTCATCTGGATCTGCAAAGGCTCCACCGCCTTCGATCAACTCTTCTTGTGCGACGCCGTTTTCATCTTCAATTATGGAGCCCTCCTTGTCCATGTATGATTCCTGTGGAGAGTCATACACCACGGGATCAATTGCGTCGTAGTCACCTCCCACAAACGAGTGGTTTATCCTCTCATCAAACTCGCGTTCTTCTTCGTCTTCGTCATTGTATGTTGGCGGGACAAATGCCAGCTGGTACAGATGCTGATGCAGCGGTTGGACGTTGCCGTAGTCGTGGAAATCGTTGAGCTCGTAGTTATTTCTCCGCGGATCGTCCTCGAAGGGGT
Source organism: Dujonia schatavii (assembly GCA_003707405.2). Classification (NCBI taxonomy): domain Eukaryota; kingdom Fungi; phylum Ascomycota; class Pichiomycetes; order Serinales; family Debaryomycetaceae; genus Dujonia; species Dujonia schatavii. The sequence continues at coordinate 108,219 of PPIY02000031.1, read as the reverse complement.
TCTGGGTAGACGCGTACCGCTGCAGTTGCAGCTGAGGTAACGGCGGCACCGCTGCGTTGACTGCGTTCAAAGGATGCAAATTGGGCGCGCGAGGAGGCGACGTGGATGTGTTGAAGATCTGCGATGGTCTCTCCTCGTAGTAGTTTTCGTGGTGCGTGTTGAAGTTGGACGTTTGACGCGACCTACCAGTGGCCGCGTGCATCGGTTCTGGCGACTGAAAGTTTAGCGACACTTCGGAGTTATTGTACAGCGGTCTCGAGTACGCATATCTCGGATCGTAATGGCCGTAGGGCGAATCCTCTTGGTACTCCTCAGGCATGACCGCTAGGTATGTGTGCTAGGTTTTCGTGCTGATGAGTAAAAGAAGAAACTGACGATGGGGCCACGAAGAATAGGGAAACTTTTCTTGATCTCGTGTATCACTCTCAGCGCGGCTGGCAGGCAGTAATGCGAATATTTTTTTTTGCTTTTTTCCGTTTCCAGGGGACTTAGGGAGCGTGCAAGACAAAGAAAGAGAGGCTCAGCTGGAACGTTAAGGGAGCACTTCAAGTTGGTATCGGGATGCGATATTCCTGTTTAGAACGGTTAGTAACAGTAGAGAATCCAAACATCACTAATAAATGTTTCAGCACAGACTCAATTATGAGTTCATTCAGGGATTTGGCGGGTTGTGGGGTGGGAGTCTACTGGAATGTGAAAGATTGCAGCCCCCCCAGAAAACGTAAACAGTGGGCGTGTCGTGAAATTTTCTGCGACAAGCATCTGACGGGGCTGCACTCTAAGCGAGGCGCGCCATGTGACAAGCCGGTAAAGTACATACTGTAGAAGTAGCTCTCTAGCGTGGATTGGTAAACGGACAGACAGCTCAGTGCGGTTAATGCAGCGTCAGATCGAAGGTTGGAAGAGGACACATTTAATAGTGCCATCACGCTCTGCCTCGTTTCGGTCTGTCAGTTGACTACCGGCTTGGAATGACAAGAGAACTAAAAATAACCACTCGGTTATATGCAAGTCGCCCAGGATATTTTTCGCTCTGTGCAGAATCATTGCCGGAGGCATGTGGCTGCGTCAGTATGTCTAAATCAGCGCGCCAAGTTGGGTCTTGTAGTGCACGTTGTCCCGGAGCATCGTCACTGTGAGCACTTCTATGACTCCTGTGATATAACCGGTCTCTCAAATGCCATCTCGATATGTGCTCGTTAAGAGGCTGCACATATCTGGAAGCCGCACGGAATGTAGGCAAGATATCTTGTGCAGGACAGGGCTTGTACAGTTGCAGAGTAGTTTCGGGCTGTGCCGCAGGACTAAAGCACGCGCTACGACTCGCGAGCGTGCATATGCGCCCGTTAGGTGATTAGTGCAGTGATAGTTCCGCCGGGGCTGAGGTGGCTGTTCCATGGTACCCTACGCACAGGTGCCTATGAGTTACCAAGTGGTAAATGCGGCGTGTTGGCTTGGATGGAAATAGCTTCTCTAAGTTAGAAGCCCTCTGGTGCTTTCTGATTATTGTGTTGAGGTGGGGAGAGCCGGTTATGAGTGGCTATTATCCATGAGCGTAGAGCCGCTAGTTTCAGCAACTTTTTGAGCTGATTCTGTTCCAGTAATGACGTAGCAGCAATAAGTACGCTGGTGCCAATATGGTAGCCATGGGGAGTATAGCTGGCATGGTGTTATAGATTAAGCTCGATTGCAGCCATCGCTTAGATTTTTTCGCAACCGTTCAGGATACGAGCCTAGTTAGCATTTCTCCTATATGTCCCGCTTCCGCTCACTTTTGATTCTTCTTTCGGAAAGCCTGAACAACATGTAACTGAAGTCGCTTGGCCACTTACTTGGCCATGAACACCCCACAACACTGGCACAGCAATGCGCCACAAGAGGTGGGTAGTCTTAATGGAGAGACGCACTGTCTGCAGTCCCGGTGAAACTCCGCATACCACTACACACTACCCGGTCATACGGTATTTTTCACTCACACACATCCCGCCCCGCAAGTAGCTTACTTACAAGCTAGCAGTGCCCCTGTATACACATTTGGAGTCACCCCCACCACAAACAGTTTCATGTCGATGGCAGCTTCTACCGATTTGCCTCCGGAACGTCCTGTGCTGACCATAGCGCCGCAAGACCCACGAGGCAGGCCAAAAATGCCCCCGCTAGGGTCGCGATCTTCGTCGCTGCTGGCTAATCATGGCAAGATGAGACGCACGCCCACTTCTGGCTCCTCCGAATCCGCAACAGATAGTGCAGCAGAAGGAGTTTCTTCTGCCAGTGGCACCGGAGCCTCTGGGGCCGAAAGTGCCACACAAACCAACGGGCCAGCAGGCTCGGACGGTCCGCACAGCTCCACAACTACGCCGACAGCAACAGGTGCAGCTATTAGTAGTAAAATCTCACACGGCCGATCCGCATCTCATATTCTGGCGCCTTCAAAGACCAATTACAGCCGACCGCACTTGGCGAGATCCAAATCTTCCGACGGAGTGGCAGTCAGGTCTGCAAAGGTAGCGCACTCTAGTATGGCAGGTGGGCTCGGTTTGAAACGCAGCAATCGCTCGCTCACAAAGATAGCGGGTTTACAGCCGCTCACCAAGTCGATGCTGAACCAGCTGATCAAGCCCAACAAATCAAACTCCTCGTTGAAGGGGCTCCCGCTGATGCCTCCTTTGAGCAGGCTCAAGACGAGCTCCAAGAAGGAACGGGCCATTTTGCGTCTCAATGAGGACGATGATGACGAGTATGAAGACGCTGGTAGTTCTCCAGAGGATGATCTGCTGGTTTCTAGGGAGCCAAAAGACTCTAAATCTTCTGCTGCTGCTGCTGCTGCTGGCACCTCCACTGGAGGCATCAGCGGTGGTGGCGCACCACAGCTTCGACCATCGAGCGGGAGCGCATTCCCGTCTACAGATAACTTGATATCGCAAAATGTATACGGTGGTCTGTTGCTTCTCTCGCAGTCTACTGGGCTCACGAAGAAGATAAACGAGTTAAGCATGGACGGGCACACGGCCCATCAGGGTGGTATGGGCTCGGGCCCGGGCTCAGGATCTGGTGCAGGTGGTTCAGGAGGCGCTTCGGCGTCTGTTGGGTCTACAAACTCTGAAAACGCAAGTGGGATTTCGTTCCGGGCGAACCCGATTGATGCGGCGGCAGCATCCAGAGCCGCTGCTACGCTCGCGACGACGACAAAAACTGTCGAGACCAAAAATGGCTCGTACCAGCCGAGCCAGGCGGCATTCAATGGACTTCAGCGGCGCACAGCCACGGGGCCATCCACCAACAATAACAACAGGGTCGGGAACACTACTGTGGCTAGCAACATCTACGACGCAACGCATACGACAAACGATTTTCTGACCTTTCTCAAAACAAGGCAGCCACCCGGTGGGCCCAAAGTTCCGGCCGTTGGTGCCGGTGGTGGTCCAGTCAGCGCTGCCACTGGTGGGCACGCAGGTGCAGACACGTCATCGGCTATGCCCAGCACATCGCACCACGAAAACAGAACACAGCAACGGCTCTGGCTCCAGCGGGAGAACTCGTTGATGGACGTGCCCACTTTGGACCCAACCAAGTTGGCCAATTTCTCAAGTTTGTCATTGAACAACCTCATGTTCAGCCACCAGGGGCAGAGTGGCAATGGCGAGAGTCATGCAGTCATAAACATGTCGCCGGCTGCTGCTGCCACTGCTGCTGCCACAGGTACTGGGTCAGGTGTAGGTCAGGGAGTTGTGTCCAGTATTGGACGCGGAACAGGAGGAGTAGCCTCGACAGGTAATACCGTAGTTACCCCCGGTGCAGGCGGATACACTGCTGCCCTGGACTCCAACTCGTCGCTTTATGGGCTCCTCATGAATCTCCAGACGTCACACCAGAACTCGATCCAGTCGCGGACAGAGTTTGAGCGGCTCAACCGCGAGTACCTCAATGTGAGGCGGCATCTCAACCCGGTGGCTGAAAGCTTGTCGAGAACCCAGGAGTACTTCAAGCTGAACAGCCTGCTGCTCAACTCGAAGGTTACGAAGGCACGCATCGGTGTAAACAAAACCCAGAGTTCGAGTGGTGCTCGAGACTCGTCACCGTCAGCTGCGTCGTCATCGCTTGGAACACCCTCAACGGCCAACACATTCAAGGAGTTCTCGCCCACATACCAGGAACGCGAGGCAGAGATCGCTGCTCTTGTCAACAAGATCTGGCAAACGTCGCTTCTCGCGTCGTCCTCCACGGTCGCGTCAGCGCAAGTGTCGCCGTTGCGCACACCTCTGCAAGGATACCAGCATCAGCAACAGTACCAGCAGCAACAGCACCAGCAGCAACAGCACCAGCAGCAACCGCAGTCATACTATCCGCATCAACAGCAGCAGTCGCAGCTGCATGCGCAGTACGGACAGCACCCACAATTGCAACAGCAACAGGGAGTCCAACAGCAATCGCAGGCACTGGGTATGAGGCCCTCAAACCAAAGACTACAGTCGTACACCCAGCAAAGCTACAACCCACGAAACCCTCACACGCCAACGACACGGGCAGTCAAGTTGGCGGCGGCACAACAGTCCTTCAAGAAAAACGACCATCTGGTCAACTTAGCATAGGGTAGAGCACTGTCTCTACCATTCCCCCATTTTTTATAAAAGTTATGGATCTCGCATGAAGTGTAGTTTTGCTATGGCTTGTGTTTCTTCCCAGCGAAATGTGGCTCTTTGGAGCTGTTCTTGTTCGAGAACTGCTTGGCTAGAGCTAGTAGACGCAATATATATCAGCCGATCATAGGAGTGAAAGGATACAGCCTTGCCACCAGGCTCCGCTTGTTATCTCAAGCTGGTGGTTCACATCGAGTACTACTTTGTCCGCGAGAATAGCCCCTCTACAAGTATCAGTTGCGTCTCTTCATCTATTCAGACTATGTACAAGAACCCTCCTGCTGTGCACAGCACTTTGGCACCTAACCCTGTCTCTGCTTGTGCTTTCCGTTCGACTTGCAGTAGACGTACATTCTTCCCTTTCTTTTCACCATGTAGCAGTCTTTGCAGAACTTTTTCACTGCTGTTCTCACCTTGAACCCGCGCGCTTGGGTCAAGAGTGCCGACGCGGCTGGGGCTGCCAACGTGGTTGTGGTTGTGGAAGCGTTGAAAAGGACAGACCGCACCACGTTGGTGCGCTGTGCTGTGCATGAGTGCACCACAGATCTACTAATGCCTCCCAAAAATCCAAACATGCCGTCTAGAGATCCTTTACACTTGGCGGAGAGTTGTGGGTGAAGTTTTTTTGTTCCATATATTGAGAATCCTGCAGGCGGGAGGCTGCAAAATGCGAGTCTGCTTTGTCTCAACCGGTAGTGGAAAGTGGTCGTAGTACCAATTCGCTGCCCTATGGCTGTTCTGGCTATCTAGTACTGGATACAGCTGGCGCTTACTCATAACATCATCAAAGCCATATTTCCATGCCAGACACTCCTTTCCTCGGCGTACATTAAGCCGTACCTCCTCTGAGCTACACACTCTCTCTTTTGTTCATTGCATCCAGGTGAACGAGAACAAACATGTCCTTCGCATCAGCTCGCTCCCCTGAACTCGTTCCCGTATCCTCTCTCTCCTCACCTGGAGAAGCCGAACCTTCTAGTCGCTCCCTTCAGCACCACCCACCAGCGGCCCCTGTGCCCGCGAATATGCGACGTGTACGTCCAAGTTACACAAAAGTGCGGACATTTTTTCGATCCTCCCAATCAAACACGTAAAACAAAACCGAAAAAAACAGCCTGAGCTTGAGTCCCCCCACATACACACAGTTGTCTTCATCACACAAACTTCCCTGCGGTAATGTCGACGTCTACTTACCGGAAGCTGGATGTTACCGGCTCCAGAGCAGGCGGCGGATTGCCCGATAAAATGGTGATTTTCCAGGAATGTGTTCAGCAGTTTAACGCGTCCCCAGTCAACTCCAAAAAATGTAGGTTTTTGTTGGCCGAGTTACTCCGTTTGATCTACCACGGAGAGCTGTTCCCGTCCGCGGAATCAACTACGTTGTTTTTCTCGATCCTGAAGTTGTTCCAGCACAAAGATGTGTCTTTGCGTCAGATGGTGTATTTGGCCATCAAGGAATTGAGTGCGAGCAGTAACGACATCTTGATGGTGACTTCGTCCATCATGAAGGACATCCAGGGCGGTGACATTGTGTACAAGCCCAACGCCATCAGAACTCTCGGACGTGTTTTGGACGCTCTGACTGTTTCTGCCAGTGAGCGGTTGTTCAAGAACGCAATCGTTGAAAAGAACCCAGTGTTATCATCGGCGGCCCTCATTAGTAGTTACAACCTACTCCCCATAGCAAAGGACGTGGTAAAACGTTTCACCAACGAAACATTGGAGACATTGACCAGCTACAAGCAATTCCCCGCCAACCAGTTCCAATTACATGAGTACTACGGGAATGCAACTACAAACTTACCCTCAACTAGTTATATGTATCAGTACCACGCGTTAGGGTTGTTGTACCACTTGAGAAACCATGACAGAATGGCTCTTATGAAGTTGATTACCTCGTTGAGCGAGGGCGCCTCGCTCAAAAATTCCTTGAGTATTATCCAATTGATCCGGTACATCAACAAAATTTTGAGCGATGACGAATCATTAATGCGTGTATTGCATCCAATTCTCGCAGGATTCCTCAAGCATAAGTCAGACATGGTTGAAATTGAGGCTTGCAAAGTTCTTATCAATTATAAGCATCTCATTAAAGATGACGAGTTTATGAGCATCATTGCCTGTTTGCAGAAGCTCTTGTCTGTGCCAAGAACCTCCACAAGATTCGCAGCCATTAGACTCATCAATAAGATCTCCATCAAACACCCAGAAAAGATTATCGTGGTAAACTTGGAGTTGGAGAACTTAATCAATGACTCCAACAGATCAATTCAAACGTTGGCCATTACGACTCTTCTCAAAACATTGGGTGTAGGAACGGTTGAGGGTAATACGAATAACATCGAGGGATTCGAGTCTGTTGATCGTCTCATCACCAAGATGACCTCATTAATGGACGAGATCACTGAAGATTTCAAAATTGTGATTATCGAAGCCATTGAAAACTTGGCGTTGAAATTCCCATCGAAGCACAAGAAGTTGGTCGCATTCTTGACTGATTTGTTGCGCGATGATGGTACGTTGACTTTGAAGAGCAGTATTGTTGACGCACTCTTTGATTTGATCAAATTTTTGCTGGACGAGAGTGGAGCAAAACAATTGATCTTGATGAATTTGTGTGAGTTTATTGAAGATTGCGAGTTTACAGAATTACTGGTAAGAATTCTTCACCTCTTAGGAGATGAGGGTCCAAAGACTACGAATCCTTCGTACTATATCAGACACATCTACAACAGATTGGTATTGGAGAATTCCATAATCCGGTCCTCAGCTATCATTTCGTTGAGTAAGTTTGCTGTCATCTGTGGAGGCTCATTGTCCACAAATATTGAGATTTTGCTCAAGAGATGTTTGAATGATGTTGATGATGAAGTGAGAGACAGAGCGGTATTGGCATTAAGCTTCATTGCTAACAAGAAAAAGAACCTCATTGTCAAGGATGAAAAATACAACTTGAGTGTCTTTGAAAGTAAGTTGACCCACTATTTGAACAGCGGTGATTTCCTGAAGAAATTCCCGATCGAAGAGGTTCCTATTTTCAGTAACGAGGAATTGAAATCCTTAGAGTATGGAAAGAAGATGAGAAGATTGGAGGACAGTGTTGAAGAAGAAAAAGAACAAAGCAAGTCATCTAAGTCAGGTGACTCTGAAGGCGGTGCTGCTGCCTCTAGTTCAGCTAAGGGAAGTGGTGCAGATGCAGCACTTCGCCTCCAAACGTTCTCCGCAGAACTTGCAGCCATCCCAGAGTTTTCCTCGTTCGGCAACCTCTCTATTTCATCCCCAACAATCTACCTCACTGACAAAGAGAATGAATTCAATGTGTCATGTATTAAGCACTTTTTCCTTGAGTCATCTAAGCTTGTTCTTCAGTACAACATCTTGAATACCGTTGATCACATGGTGTTACAAGACATTTCTATTGTCACTCAACCTGATAATGAGCTTTTCGAAGAAGAACTCATTATCCAGTTGGACGAGTTGAAGCCGCAACAAGAAGGCACCGTATACGTTGTGTATCTGGTGCCCGAATTACAGGAGCATGGCGCCGGTATTTTGAGCGCATTCGGTAACACTCTCAACTACATCCACAAGGAGATCATTGACGAAGATGGCAACATAGATCCAAGTGACGAAGGCTGGGCTGATGATTACCAAATTGAAGACTTGGTGATCACCCCCGGTGATTTCATTCATCCAATCTACAACTCCAACTTCACAAACTTGTTTGAACTGTTGGAAATTGAAGAGAGCGGAATCTACAACTTGAACACTCTCGGCAAGACTTTACCACTTGCAGTTGAGAAATTGATCAAAAACTTAAACATGATGGCATTGGACAGCACGGATTTCGTGCCTGATGACGCAACTTCACACTCCTTGAAATTATTAGGTAAGGACATATGGGGAGGCAAGATTGCATTATTGGTAAGAATTGCGGTGACAGATGGTAAGATTATTGCTAAGGCACAAGCGAAGGGTGAAACTGAAAACTTCGTTGATGTGGTGCTAGACGGAATAGTTTGAGTAAAGTACAAAATCTATAGGATAAATGAAGATGTATAAAAAGACCTAAAAGCTTTGCAGCCAATATAAATATGTACAAATATATAAACATATATATTGATATGCTTACAAATTTCTTCTTGTTCTTTTATTATTTTATGTCTCTGGTACCCTGAATCTTAACTGTTGACCCTCGTAGTAGATATTATACAAAGAAGACTCAAACTCCCCTTGCGATCTCAATGTCAAATATTTCTTATAAAGCAACAATGCTGTGTAAGCATCTTCGATAGAGTCATGATTGCCTGTTTGTACTTTTTCTTTGAGTAGAATGTACGCCAAAAACTTCAAGCTCAACTTTCTCTTGAACTCAGGCAAGTAATAATATTCCCCAGTGTCTCTGATTTGCCTTTTAGGCACTTGTATGTTGATACAACGGAAATCATTGTATAACCCGTGTCCTACAAACACGCACCCCATGTTTAGGAGTAGCCACAACTTTCTATATGCTGTTTGTAGCGTTACCAAGTTCTTGGTGGAATTCAATGGGTCCAAATCACCTGGTTCGATCCCTGAGAAGCTAGTCAAATAATCTTCAATTTCCTTCGTGTGGACCACATAGTCGTCGATGAATGGAACTCCCTCCAATCCGTCATTATTGTCTCCTCGAAGAACTGATATTCTTGCTAATGATAGTTTTGTAGGTTTAATGATGTTCTTCTGTCCGGTAGATCTCACCTCTAGCTCTTCTGGCTCAAGAGCGACAAACTCTGCGTCAATGGCAATGAGGCTACCAGGCTGAGGACACAGTTCCAGCAAAGTCAAGAGTTTATACTGTTTCTGGTAATCCTCGCGAATGGTGCCGGCAAAATGATCGCGATAAAGTATACTATTCGGGTCCTTCCTAGTAATCTGTTGGATATAATGGAACGGTGATCTATTACCCGCTGACGATGTCATTCTTCTCTCTTGCTGATAAAATATAATTGTTGGCTTCTTCCAGCTTTTGCTCAAGTCGAATACTTCACTTTCAGGGAAAGGCATAACCAAAAAGTCATTAAACAAGAACCACTCGCCATCGATCTTTACGAATGAAACGAGATTGTGTTCTCCAACCGATGAGTCCGGGCCATGACTGATCTCACAAACGTAGCCCAATAACTCATACTTTGTCTGGTTTGATGGGTTTCGACGAAGTGAGACGCTTACACTTCCGCCATTATCACTCCCTGTATTGGCATAGAACAGATTGACTAGCCAATCTCTGCCTAGCTTTTCAAAATCTTGTTGCCTTTCCATATCATTGAGATTGAGTACAAATAACGGAGGTAGTTTAACCACTTGCTGTCTCACCTCTAGTAAGTGATACTTGGTGTTAGAGCATTGCTGGCATTTGATTGATTTGTACAGGTAGAACGATTTCTCAAGACAGCTGAGAATGTTTTGTTTCTTGGGGGATTTCTTCGAGAAACTGTAGGTTGAAGTCGAGGATGATGAAAATGGCACTGAAATCAGAGCAGATGATGAAGATGATGGTGGCAGTGTTGATGTTGACGACGAGGGCATCATGCTCAAATTCAAATCTAACGAATAGTGTATACTACTCAACTGGTCATAAAACCCACATCCTATGCTCTTAGCTTCCGATACAGAATGGAATCCAAGCACTCGGTCAAGGCCAACTTGGTTTGTTTGGATTCGCTGGTCACTTGCAACGGTACTAGTCAAAAACTTATTAAAGTTGATTATTAGGGCACGCAATCCAGCGCCGTTTAGTGTTTTCCCCTCATCTACATTGTGGAGTCCTAGCCTTCCAGCTTCAGCGATCGAGTTAAACGCTTCGGAGAAATTTGATATGCTCACATTTTTGCTCTGAGCCTTGTACATCATGTCGAAAAGGTATCCTAATTCGTTTAGCATCGACGTACCCTGTGGATTTCCTCCTGTCAAAATGGTTTCGTTATCGTTGGGGAGCCATTCGAGGAGCAAATTAGGGATAATTTCGTTGTAGAAAACAGACGAATAACGGTATAATTGGAGTAAGGGGTTCATGTACGAATTGTCCAAGTGATTTTCGAGCCCACAGTACAAGGATGTGTGGTTATAATATTCGAAATCAAAATCTTCTACCCCAAAGCGCGAATACTGGATTTGCAATTTAGTATAGCAATTCGCAGGGAGATGGCTGGTGTTTGATTTGTATTGAAAAACATTGTCGTCGCTGAGGCCGATGGATGAGGAGGCTCCGTGTGAGTATGACTGACTTATGGGACTTGATACAGATGCCGGAACTCCATACCCTGAGTTGACAGAATTTATAGCGTTTATAACGTTCATCGAGGTGGTGGAATTAGCGGCGTTTACTAGTGTGGTGCCGGTATTGGATGTAGACGTAGAAGTGGAAATAATACCACTGTCGCTGTCAATCGATGTATTGCTCATAGTTTTCGTTAACTCGCCCATCCTCTCACTTATAAATTTTGGGATCAAAGTCTTGCGTCCCATCTTGTGCCGTATCTGCTTCTCTCTTAAGCTCTGATATTTGTTTTCCACGTTTTTTGGTCCATACTTTTGTTTGTCGTATGCCATGAACCTGCCGCCACCATTGGTGATGAATTGTTCATAAACTTCTACTATTTCGTCGTCAATCTTTTTTGGCAACTTGGCCATCTCTTTTGTGAATTTGAGTTCTGGAGGGTAGTTCGATAAAAGATAGTCTTTGTAGTAGGGCATCCCCACAGAAGAGAGCGGTGGTACACTTGGATCATCTATGTCGATTGGTGGGTGCACCAAATGTGTCATGTCTATATCTGGTTGCTCTATCGGGGTTGGGAAGTTGTTGAACGACAGGTTATCATTACTGACGTATGACCATAAGTGAAGGTTCAGGTGTGAATCGCTAAATGTCAAAAACTCACCATTTGGACTGATATTCAAATTGGATAAGTACCCACCTCCTGTACCCACGGGTCCGCTCACATCTCCCTGGTACACAGACACATTCAGGTGGTCGTACATATCGACAAATTGAATCTGGCCATTGGATGATGCAATAATGATTATATTGGGCAATTTTGGGTGAAATCTCACATATGAGGCCCCGGCTGGAAAGGGAATAGGTGAGTGTGATCTCATCATGCGGAAGTCATAGATATTGACAAGTGGATCGACGAGATAGTTGCCATTGCTATTGGGATTATTGTGGCTATTGTATTGTTTTGGTCGTAAGGAGTAGCCACATGTTGCAGCATAGTTTCCCAGAACGTCCAAATCACTAAGCAATCCATTATGTCCGTGAAAGGTTTTGATCAGCTGGTTTGATGCTGGGTCAAATATCTCAAGAGAACCATTAGTTCTCCCAAATACCAAAAATTTCAGCGAAGTGTTCATGAAGGAGACGCCTCCTGGGTGGTCGAACACCTGGCTGACTACAGAAGGTTTCAACAAATCGACCTTTACCACACCTGTTCCGGTGGCTACTACCAAGTCGTTGTTTGTATTGCAATTCATGGCCATGCACGATAAGTCCTTGAAGGAAGCAGTGGGGTTATAGCCGGTACTCCCTCCGGCTAAAGTTTCAGCACTAATACTTACTTTGCCCGCACCAGTACGGGCATTGAAGTTGATGTTACGACTGGAGAGCGAGAGGATACCGCGCTGGTGGTTCAAATGCTGAATTACGGGGTCTCTGGCCAATAGAGACGTCTTGAACCGGGTATATGGGGTGAGCATTGTCGAGCTGAATGAGTCCGTATACCCAGCAGAATCGCCACACCAGAGCAAATCCTGCTGGTTATCGAAGGAAACGGACGTTATCTGTGCCCGTTCTCCATTGGGGGTGGAGGTTGTAGGTAGAATCAGAGAAATCTAGGTAGTTAGTACGCGAGCCAAAACAACTCTGCTGGAAGTTTATCCGAACGCATTTTTCTCACTCAAGGACGCCTGTCACTTTGAGCATATGAATCGTTTAATCCAACTACTAGATGGAGGCTACTTCAAAGGAAAATCTTGAATGAAGACGTTCTCCGTCCATTTAGCCATGTTGGATAGAAAAGTGGCTCATGCCAAAAGGCAATGCATCGTCAGCATTGAAAATCTTCATGCCTCTAGCTTTTCTCCACAGAAACAGAAATCCCCACAATATCAGATAATGATTGAGTACATACTTCTCCCCAGCCTTCCATGTTGTCTCTGGTGTCGTAGCCGTATGATGGATGAACGGCGCTCTGCGAGCCTTGTATACCTTTTCTGCTCCGCGTAGCGCGTGCATGCAGGACCTTACATTTGGCTGCAAAAAGTTATTCAAAACATAGAGCGATGAGTGCAAACTAAAGGGTCACTTGCTAGCAAGACACCTACTATTCTACATTGACTTCAGAGGAGTTTAGTGAGGATGTTAAGTTAAGAAAGGCAAAGAAATTTCCCTCCCCTTGAACAAATTTGCTAATGTGAGGAAACCCCAGTCTCATGTGCCGATCCATGCATCGGAACAACTCTCCATAGACGGATTCGCTATCCCGCTGCTCAAGTCGATGACATGGGAGGAGTCCATACTTAATTGCTTGCTAGCTGGTGGGAGTGGTCATGTCAGACTTGATTCTCACAAACCTCTGTAAAGTGCAAAGTGATGGAGATATCCTCGGTATCCTTAGTGGGATACCTGACGTGCGAGACAAACAGCTATTGCCTGCTCGTCCTGGTATACTTCATCACCCTTGCCAGAACCCGTACCCAGCTTCATCCAACTGCACAGTTACCAAGAGCATCACGTGTGCGTTTGATCACGTGTGCGTTTGCTTTCACTGATGACCACGGGTTTGCTGGCTAGTCACTCGCAACACCCCCGCCAGCAACACAGTTCGCTGGGCATCTCACCTGAGTACCAACTGCAGGAGAAAATAGGAAGGACGTCACTATGTATGCAGTTCAGCTGACCTAAAGATAAGTGAATGTATAGGTTGCGCATCACTCATTCCAAATATAGCGCGACGCACCATATGTGTTTCCCGATACAGGCCAATTGCCCTGCCGTTTACATATGACAATAGCTGCCAATTGATGTTCCTGGGGAGATAGAATCCCTGTAAAACCGCACCCTTGACGATATAATCGATTTATACCAAGCAGATCAAAGGAACCGCCCTAACCCCATTCGGCGGTCGACTTCCCGATAAAGCTGCAGTAATTAAGAATAAGCAACCTCGTTGATCTGTCAACACCCACGCCCACTAATTGCAAAGCCCCACGTGATATGCGGGCCCCCGGGAAGAAGCTTCGGTTACGAAACGCGCGGAGGCAATTTCGTGGGGTTCGGGACTTCCGTCCCTCGTGGTGTTGCACATAGCGTGCGCGAAGGCCACTAATCTGCTAATCTCATGCGGGCCTGGCCATGCGCGCGCCAAATGCCCGTGTTTACTATCAGTCACTATCAAAAATGACCCACACTCGATTTACCCTCGAGAGAGTGTTGTTTTTTTTTTTAGGGATTCTTGCCTTCTCTTCCTTTTCTTTATCTCAAGATTCGTTGATTTTCTTCGAACACAACTACTTTTGCTGCTGCTTTCTAAGAAAGAGAGCATACACCCACCTTCTACATCACACTCTTTTAAGGATTGCGACACTTTTGTTAGTGCCTCACAATCTCTTATCAGCACAAAAGCGAACAGGCGAGCTAGTAACTAGTTTTAGTTTCCTTCTGTTCCCGTTTTTTGCTTTAGCACTCCAATATGTTCAAGTCGTCTCCGTTCGCCTTCTTTTGGGGCAAGTCAACTGGCACCGTTGCTTTGAAATCTACCGCCGCAACCAAGAAGGATGGCCCTTCGTCGTCCTCGAGTCCTGCACAAGCGTTTACAATATCCGGTAAGGGAGCCGGGTTGATGAAGGTTTCGATGATCGAAACCAACCCTGATGGCAATGCCGACGACGGGTTCGTCGATATCCAGTGCCGCAAGTTGTCCTACGCTGAAGTGGCATCTTTGAAGACAAAGCCAAAGGCTCTTCCGGCCAAAGGGAGAGTTGAGATGAACGAGTTTGAGGTTGTGAAGCTGGAGCCACAACAGTTGCTTTCGAGAGGCGGCAATGTCAATTCAGTGGACCAAGCAGACACTTTGGCTTATTCCGCAATTCTCGACGAGGAGATGCCAGAAAAGTTTAAGACTAACAACCACATTAAGAAAAGAAAGAACAAGAGCAAGGCAAAGAAGTCAAAAAAGCACTAGTGTAACTGGTGTCAATATACATAAGAGAGAGGATACACGAAGAAATGAGAAGCCATCCATGGAGGCGGTGTGTCACGAAGGTCTACTGAGTTAAGCAATCATGTAAGCCAATTTGCTGGCCCTACCGGTAACCACGCTGATGGCAAGTTGTGAAGTGTGGTTATGACTCCACGTTTTTTTTTTTTTTTTTTGTGGAACGCGATAAACACAAAAAAAAAAATAAACATCGCTATCTTATCAGCGAGGGAAATCTCGGGGATTGTGATCAAAACGAGTAAGCGAGCGTTGTGGGTGCGAAAAGTGTTTTTTGAAGCACACATACAGCACCGAATTCAACAAAATGCTTTTGCAAACTCACCTCTACGTGGCTCACTGGCAACACAGGTTGGTTATTTCTGCTTTATTCTCTCTTCTTAACTGTCTAGCCCCGTGCACCTATTTTGTTTCTATTTATCTTGCAAGCCTAAAAAAAAGTAAACACAGTTAAGGTTTGTATTACACTGTCAATCTATAATTATTTATATAATGCACACATAAACAAGCACCTAATTTGGAGAGCCGTATGGCGAAGTAGGTCTGAAGCTGGGGGGGATTTGATTTTGCAGAGCCTTTGGGGGTGTTGGGTTAGGGCCTTTGTACGTTATCAACAGTAACAGCGCGCTTTGCAAAAACTTCTTTTAGCATGCAATCGTCTACCATGAGTATTATCGTGCAGTATATCACGTTGACCATAAATTCATTGGCCTGCTGTCGTTTTGTTGCGGTCGAGAGTATGGCTCGAGAAGTAGGGGTACTTTAGTCAGTGTTGTCACGTGACTCCATCGCCATCTCTATCCTGCATCTCTTTCGAAATTTTTCAAGTACAACTGGACCTAGCAGAGAAGCATACCTTACGACAACACTACAGTATTATACACAATGGGTAGTTCCGATAAGATAGAGAAGAAGAGAAAGCTCGAAGCTGGTGAGGAAAGAAAGGAGAAGAAGCACAAGAAGGAGAAGAAGGAAAAGAAGGAAAAGAAGGAAAAGAAGGAAAAGAAAGAAAAGAAAGAAAAGAAGGGAGACTCTGACAAGAAGGAAAAGAAGGAGAAAAAGGAGAAGGCAAAGTTCACTCCTGCTCCTACAGGTGATGCAGCTACGTCTATTGGTTACGTTCAATCTGCAGCTCTCACTGCTCTTCCGCAGTCTGAGATTGAAGAATTCCTCTCCACTAACGAAGTCACTGTTGATGACCCACACAACTTAAACCTCCGCCCGTTATTGTCATTTGACCAGATCGATCTCAACCCAAAGATCTCCAAGGTTGTTGCCAAGTTTCCCAAACCGACCCCGATTCAATCCGTTTCGTGGCCATATTTGCTCTCAGGTAAGGACGTCATTGGTGTTGCTGAGACAGGGTCTGGTAAGACGTTTGCCTTTGGTGTTCCAGCCATCAACAACATCATCACCATGAAGAAAAAGGGGCTCAATGTTCTTTGCATCTCGCCCACAAGAGAATTGGCGCTTCAGATCTATGACAATTTGGTTGAATTGACCAATTCGTCAGACTTGAACTGTGTGTGTATCTATGGAGGAGTTTCAAAGCACGAGCAAGTGAGAGACCTCAAACTGGCCAACGTTGTGGTTGCTACACCCGGACGGTTATTGGATTTGCTCAACGACGGAGCATTGTCATTGGACAAGGTCGACTACTTGGTGTTGGATGAAGCTGACAGAATGTTGGAAAAGGGGTTCGAGCAGGATATCAAAAGTATCATCGGGCAATGCAAGGCCAAGACTGACAGACAGACATTGATGTTCACCGCCACGTGGCCCAAAGAAGTGCGTGAATTGGCCGCTACGTTCATGAACTCACCAATCAAAGTTAGTATTGGAGACAGAGACGAGCTCAGCGCCAACAAGAGAATCACGCAGATTGTTGAAGTGATTGAGCCCTACGACAAGGAGAAGAAGCTTTTATCCCTTCTCAAGAAATATCAGTCAGGACCAACAGCCAAGGACAAGGTGCTCATTTTCGCCCTTTACAAGAAAGAGGCTGGAAGAATTGAATCTCTTTTGCAGAGAAATAGATACAACGTGGCCGCCATCCACGGAGATTTGTCACAACAACAAAGAACCAACGCATTAAATGCGTTTAAGACTGGTGAGTCGTCGATTCTCTTGGCCACAGATGTGGCCGCAAGAGGTTTGGATATCCCCAACGTCAAGACAGTGATCAACTTGACTTTCCCTCTCACAGTGGAAGATTACGTACACAGAATCGGTAGAACTGGAAGAGCCGGACAAACCGGAACTGCCCACACTTTATTCACAGAGCACGAAAAGCACTTGAGCGGAGCATTGATGAACATTTTGCGGGGAGCCAACCAACCCGTTCCAGACGAGTTGTTGAAGTTTGGAGGACACACCAAAAAGAAGGCCCACTCCGCGTATGGGGCATTCTTCAAGGATGTAGACATGACAAAGACCGCCAAAAAGATCAAGTTTGACTAGAGTGTAGCATAGAATCATTAGAAATACAAGGAACAGTTCAGTGTGAATGTAGCCGCCAGTGGGTGCAGTAAGAAAAGAGGGAGTCACCTAGCGCATTGTCTTTCAAGCAAGAACTCTTGGAAGTAGCTTCCATTGTGCCCGACTATTATTCGATCTTGGTGAACACAAAGAGGCTCTACGGGTTTTGGTTGCAAAAAGTAGTGTGCTGCGATAGCTCGCCGGCAGCCACGCACCTATTCCGCATTAGTAATCGCCACCCAGTTGCTCCGCTTCTTGCAGCGGACGCATCAGTAGCGGGAACTTCAGCCCACTTTGGTTATCTTGAGCCGGTTGACTTCCCCGTGTCCAAGGTTGACGTGTTCTCTTGCATCAGGCCCTGTCCTGCACGGGATGCTGCTGGTTGCTTTTGCGCTGGAGAGTCTTTTGCAAGTGGCTGCGAGAGCTACAACACTGGCACACTATAACCTGATGGTGAAGGGAAAATCTGTTACCAGATGAAGTGAGTATTTGCACTGAAGGCGAGGAGAACAAAAGCAGCGTACTCTGCTTGCGAAACGATCATGAGACGGGGTTCCTTGCTGACGAATTGATACGGTCCGTGTTTTTTTTCTTTTTCGCATGGAACGATAAAGAATTTTCATGGTGCCACGAAGCAAAGAGGAACATTTTCAAGCCGCTATATAAGCATTTGGGCCCGCATAGTTACAGGACCGATTTCGATCGGTTCAAGGCAAACCAGCACAAATCTCATCGGCGCCTCTTTCTTGGACACTGACACCATTTTCTAAAACACTCTAGGCCACATAGATATCCCCCATAACGCATGCTTGCAGTTCTACCTTTAGTATGCGTGCTAATAACGTCGGTTATCGCGGGCTCGTCGCCTGTGACACCAAGCTTTTCGCCATTTGATTCACAAGATTTTTGCTCGCAGATCATCACTCCCACGTGTAACACCACATTTTCCTACATCGATACCTTGAACAGCGAAATCAGGCCACAGTTGAAAGAGCTTGTCAAGACACCGTACTTCCGCTACTTCAAGTTGGACTTTGACAAACAGTGTAAGTTTTGGAATGCGCAGCATTTCTGCGCCACTAGAAACTGTGCTGTTGAGATCTTGCCGACGGACCAGTACAACTGGTCGAATATCGAAGAGTACAGTCCGTCCAAGTTAGGTGAGATCCAAAGACCCGCCCCGGAATCAGATGAGGCTGGAACATGCGAAGACCTTGACTACTGCCACATTGACGATGGCAACAACTGTGTGTATGTCGATCTCATTGAGAACCCAGAGCGGTTTACTGGATACGGAGGAAACCAATCGTTTGACGTGTGGAAAGCAATTTACAGTGAAAACTGCTTCCCCAACACCAATCCGATGTCGATGAGTGCAGATAGTTCCGAGCCCGAGCTGTGCGTGGAGAAGAACTTATTTTATCGGTTAATCAGTGGCATGCATGCCTCCATTGCGGTGCACTTGTCTAATGAGTATTTGAGTCCAGATGCCGACGAATCTAGTAGCCTGCACGAGCAAGTATTTGAGCCCAACTTACGCTTGTTCATGGAAAGAGTTGGACTGTTCAACGAAAGGTTGAGTAACATCTATTTCAACTACGCATTGGTAAGCCAAGCCATCGTCAAGCTAAGCGCCATCTTTGATGGTGGCCTTATGGATCAGATCACTTGTAGTGGCAACGATCAGAAGCTGGGAAATCAGTTGCAGCAAAACTTCTTGGGCAACGAGGAACCGGACTATAAGCAAGTCTTCGGTACGATCCTTCCAGTGTTGGCAAACCACACATTATTCAACACGACAACGCTCTTTGACCCGAAATATGTATCTCCTGAATTGAAGAACGAGTTTAGACAGAGATTCAAAAACGTATCTGCAATCATGGATTGCGTCGGATGTGACCGGTGCCGGATGTGGGGTAAGCTCCAAACTATCGGATACGGAACAGCATTGAAGATCTTGTTCGAGGATGAAGACCACGGCATGAAGTTACGGAGAATCGAGCTTGTTGCGCTTTTCAACACCTTTGACAGGATTAGCAAGAGTGTGGAGGCTATCAACAACTTCAAGAAGATGTACTTGCAACACTTGGAAGATGTACAAGCAGGTCGGTCACTGTTAGGGGAGTACGAAAAGGAGAAGGAGAAGGCGAAGGGATTTAGTTTCCCATTCTTGGATGAGCCTTTGAAGAAATCACCGGCGGTACCAGTGTCTGTGCCTCCGCAAGCGTCTAAAGGTGTGGAAAAAGAACCTTCTGATGGGGACGGAACGAATGAAAAAACCATCAAGGAAAATGGTTCTCTCAAGGACGCCATGAAGCAAATGAAAAAGAAAAAGAAGAGACTCATAAGCGACGGAAGAGTGCGGAAAACTTTCAACGAGGAATTCCAACAGGCGTTCGATGAGGTGAAAGAGGCAACTATATTCGTGCTCAACAGCTACAAGACTCTCTTCCCAACGCTATGGCAATATTCACTCTTCCGCATGAACGAGATGTGGGAGAGCTTCCTTGGAAGACCTAATCCGTATAGAGAATACGTGGGCGAATTGGACACCCAAAGACAAAAACAACAGGCTGAGAACGACAATGACGAAGAGTACAATAAAATATTTGTGTAAATAGGTTTATAGAATAGAGACATCAATCAATAAGAAAAGTAGGTAACACCTAATGTTCTCTAGAATATTGACCCCGTTTGGTCCATGCTCGGTACTCCTGTTGTTCTATATCTATTTCTTCTTCTGCCTGAGGCGGACATATTGAGGTAGCCCATGTAAAGCTTTCGTGTGTAGACGCTAATTAGTTGGGCTGCAACCACAAATCGTGATTTCCTGCATGTGGTGATTCGCGTAATGCAGTGTACCTTTTCGCGTTAGGTGGCTGCAAATGCAGCACGTCTTTCGCGATTGCAGCTACACGATTTTTTATATTTTTTTCTTTATTAGAAGCTATTAACTATCTGTCGGTCATGATGGTGAAGGTCGTGGTGATTGTTTCATATGTTTGTTTTTTTTTGTAATTGAAAGTGGGGGTATCAGACTGTCTCGGTCAAAATCACAAGGATGTCCGAAACATATTTTCCAATTTTCAGCTTTTTGTACTCTGGGGTGTTACTATCTATATATAATTTCATAAGACATTGTAGACACTTAGAGCAACAAAGCCAAACCAGCCAAACCAGCGGCGGCAATACCGAACTTCTGGGAGTTAGCACCGTTAGCGACGGCGGTAACAACTGGAGCGGTAGAGTTGTTGTAGACAGAGATGAAAGTAGATTGAGCAGTGACGGTGGCCTCAACTGGGGTAGAAACAACAACAGTTGGGGTGATGGTCACGTCAGCAACAGACTCAGACTCTGGGGCTGGAGCTGGGGCTGGAGCTGGAGTAGTCTCAGCTGGAGCTGGAGCTGGGGTGGTCTCAACTGGAGCTGGAGCTGGGGCTGGGGTAGTCTCAGGCTTAACAGTAACAGTGACCACGGAACCAGAAACTGTAACAGTAGCTGGGGCAAGAGTCTCAGTGGCTGGACCAGCAGGGGTCTCAGACTTAGACTCAGTCAATGGGCAAATAGTAGTGTAAATAGTCTCCTCACCGCTAACAGTGGTGGTGACAACAGAGGTAGCAACTGGAGCCTCGGACTCAGTCTCTGAGGACTTAGACTCAGTCAATGGGCAGATAGTGGTGTAAACAGTCTCTTCACCCTCAACGGTAGTAGTGACGACAGTCTGAGACGAAAGAGTAACAGGAGACTTGGTGCATTCGTGGTCAGCACATGAGGTAATAGTGGCCTCAGTGGTGGTGAATTCGGAGACAGTGGCGGTGTCAGCAGCAACGATAGCAACGAGGGCAGCAACAGTGAAAGTCTTGGAGAATTGCATTATAGAATGTGTGAGTTAGGTATTAACGAATGTAAGGAGTTGGATCTTTAGTTGAAGAAGAAAAAGGAAAAAGAAATTACTTAGCAGATGGGAGTAGGAAACAGGGCTTTATATATGTTTTCCGTGGAGGAATCGAGACTAGCGTGAAGAGGGAGGCGAAAGAATTTTCATCTAAAACCGCTTACCGTCTAACGCGTCACGACTCGCATTTTCGCTTCGACTCCCCCACCTCCACGCTCTACGAGGCTGTGATGTCAGAAATCACGCTGCAAATTCCCCTACTGAAACCTCCTGCCTGTGGCTCTGTAGCGTAAATTTGGCGTCTGTATGCGTTTTATGCGTGGTGTTTATTTACTTTTCGCTCGAGTCAAAAACAAAACGCGAATCACGACAAAAATCTTTAGTGAGGGCGGCCTGCAGGTGCTGTCAAGGCTCGTGAGCCCCCATAGTGGCTACCGTGTATCTGGGCAAGAATGTGCGTAGACGCCGCTAATCCATTGGCTACCCTGTTATAACCTTACTATTGCTCAGGCGTTGTTGTAGTCCCTCTGGTGCATTCGTGGTATGCAAGTGGAAGGGGGGAGGAAAGAGGGGAGGCAGAATTAACTAGCTGCTGACGGCGGCCAGTCGCTTCTGAGAGCGCGCGAAACTCGATCTGCAGACCCCTGGATATCGCAGACCGACTGCTATTGTTCTGCATTCTCGGCTGTGAAGCTCTCTGCATATGGGACCCACATTCATTTTGTAAGAGTTGATCGAGAAAGCAGCAATGGAAGAACCCTGGGCCGTGCAATGAGCACGGTCGTTATTGTGGCTTCTAAAGCCTTGGCTTTACCTTCGTTATTATGATTTGTGTGTGTGTGTGTGTGTGTGTGTGTGTTTTGTTTGCTGTTTACTGATTGCTACTTAGTATTATTCTCTATTACATAAATATTGTACATTCTGAAACACCCATTCGTCCATCCACACCCGACTATAGTTACACACAATCTCTCTCTGTATGTGTGCGTCACCTTATTTGGAGTGAAGTTCACTATTCCACGATCAATTGAGCATGAGATTCATCTCCCAATCCTGAATGACGCTCACCCAATCGTCTCTTCCCTCGTTCATCCTCTTGCGTCGCCAGACTTCTAACATAATTTGACGAGCTCCCCAGTAACTCCCCAAATACTGCGCGATATCTGCACCCCACTTTTTAAATCCCATCTGCAACTCCTGCGAGATGGCTTCACACCCGGCAATAAATCCTTGCCAAAATAACGGGATAATAACGGCCTCACCCTTAGATATAAGAGCCTGAATCGCATTCAAATGCTCTAACGTTCTCTCGACACTAGGTTGTAACTCTTTTCCTGGCTTCCCCAAGATCAATCTTCTAAAGTAAATTATGAGCGCATGGTAGAACGACATAATGTGATGGTATGTTGCCTCATGCATGGGACTGAAAAACTTTTTCGTGTTCTCTTTACCCGTTTCCGTATCCAGAACCTCGTCATAGAGAACCCAATCTAACTGCCAGTTTGCCAATTTGGACGAGAGCGTATTCACTTCTTCTTGAAATTTTTGTGGCACCGATTGTTTGTGTTTACTCGTACTTTTGTTATTAGCAGTATTGAGAAGAATCTTGCTTCGAAGTAACCAAACTGTTTCTGAAAATAGTAAAATGAGTGAGTTTGGGAGACCGTAGAGAGCATCTGTTGCAAAATGTTCGTCTGTTTTCTTGGTGTTGATAAGCTTTTTGTTTGAAAATGATAGTGAAGTTGTTTTCCTTCCTGTTGTACCAGTGCTCGTTGTCGCATCATCGGGTCCCCTAGTTCGTCCGGAGGCAAGCAAATAATCAATTTTATTCTTATCGTTATTGGCGTCGACAACAACCCCATCACTATTACCAGACCCGGTACCAGTCCGGTTATCGCTAGCTCTTGCCCTTCCAAATTTATCACCATTCACGTCGTATCCCCTCTCATCATCACCTTTAATATGCTCTATGTCCAAACAGGTGGAGTCTTGGATCAACTTCAAACTGCTGAAAATTCTGTGCAAAATGCTTGCCTTGGACGAGAGCTTCTTCTTGTTTATCATTTTCGTTGTGATCACTTTGCCACACCAATTGATGTAATAGTTTGTGTCTTGCATAGTCCCCCACACTAAATCCACACTGATCATCGAC
The DNA here is from genome assembly GCA_003707405.2 of Dujonia schatavii. Classification (NCBI taxonomy): domain Eukaryota; kingdom Fungi; phylum Ascomycota; class Pichiomycetes; order Serinales; family Debaryomycetaceae; genus Dujonia; species Dujonia schatavii. Next base: position 84,804 of record PPIY02000031.1, on the reverse strand, counting down.
ATAACGGCGCACAATACATCTTTATACTTTTCATTTCTCACGCAGTTCTCGACACTACCAAGTCCATCGGCTCCATTAAGCAACTTTTTAATGAAAACCGATGCCTGGTTTCTCAACCGAATCCCCAAATTGAGGTAGTATTTCATGGGTGCTGAGTTTTTCGGGAACTTGGATTGCAAGTTGAAGGCCAGAACTGCCAATAACGCATTAAGGAGTGCATTCTTTGCATCACTGGTGTGCCCCAATGCCAGTAACTCACCAATGGCCATCAACGCTCGTGGGAAATAGATGGATTTCCATGGGTTTTCTGTGAGTGGGATTACAGTCATCAAATCAGCTACCAGGGTCACGTAGTAGTTGAGCAAGTATCGCGTCAATGGCTGAACCTGTAATGCTGTAGATGGAAGCCCCGGGGGGATTGTACCATTCTCTTCCTCTGCTGACGCTTGGCGCGGGATTGTAAGCTCGAATCCAAGCTTGGGCTCGAGAACACTCTTCACTGTACACATGATCGAGGGTGGCATTGTGGTTACCGAGTTCCCGTGTTCACCCTCAACTAGATCAGTGTTGCGTTCATTGGTAGGATTATTTCTAGGGGATGCATCGAGGTGGATCTCCAAGTCCTCATTCTGCTTATAAGGGTTATTGTAGTAGTAATCACTGTAATTGGAATACTGCAAGTCATTGGAAAACTCAAGACCTGCCCTTGAAAAGTTTGGTTCTATAGAATCTTCCATTTGCGCTAGTTGTTGGTCCTGTGGGTGACTTTGCTGTTGTTGCTCCTGCTGACGTTGTTGTTGTTGCTGTTGCTGGTTAGATATCAACGAGCTCTGCTCATTCAAGAGCATGGACATATTGTGAGGAGCAGTCCGGCCGGCGGTGGGTACAGTTACTGCTTCGGACTGCTCAGCTCCATCCTGGTCGTTTTCAGGTCCAGCACCTGTACCCTGGTGTGTATGTCTATGAAATACCAAGTTTAGGAAGTCATTCTGGTTGGTGTTGTAGTTTCCATTGAGGTTGACTGGAGTGAAAATATTACTGTTTGGTGTCGACAATGTGGACATAAAGTCGAGGAACTGTGTATCTCCATTAAGTGCCGCAGCAGTTAAAAGTGCATCGTCTCGAAGTTCGTTCGAGAGCCAAAGCTGATCCTGTGGGGCTACTGCAGGCATCAGGGGGTTTAGGTGCGGCGTAACCGTGTAGGAAGATGGTGATGCCTTGCTTGAGCTATTTGATGTTGGTGTTGAGACGAATTTCTGTCTCTTCGAAGTGGATGTTGTTACAGTATTTTTTGTAGAGGTGTTACCGACATCTGTGACTGCTGCTGCCGCCTGGACACCAAGAACATTACCGGATGTAGACCCACCAATAGCTGATGTCGAGTCAGTAGCGCTTTCACCAGCAACACTCGGAATTTGCCTTTTCAATCTATTCAGATCATCAGCTCTATTCCTACGACCTGACGTAGTTGTCTTTGACAAAGCCAGCTCATCTGGGTCCCTTGAAGTTCTAAAAACTCCAAAGGGTCCTAACATTTTCGTCTTTTTGTTCTTGGCCACTTTCGGGTCCGCTGTAGAATTGTGAAGTATTGACAAGTCTGTATCCATATCGTGGTAGTATTTGTATGGAGTATGGTTTCGCTCGGACTCCCAGTCCACAAACCCAATGTGCCTACGGTAGAAGAGCGAGATAGTTGGATCGTCTGATGTGGGTCTACCATCTTTTCGCTCACCACTGCCACTGCCACTTGCTATCTCCTCGCTGAGATCCTGCTGAGTGTTCTGAAAGACCCCGGAGGAGGCAATGGCATTGCCTGTTCGCGGATTAAACTGAATGGGGCTAGACCAACGGAGATTGATATCATACCCACCACAAGGTAAGTTGGACTTGATACACCGCTGACAACTGGGACGGCCCAAATCGCAGCGGATCTTACGGGTTCTACATGTGTAGCATCCTGTAAAAGTCTTTGATCTTTTCTTCTTGGGGTCTACCAGAGACTCGTCGTCTTCCACAGTAACGGAAGCATCTTCAGATTCCAGTTTAGACTTCATTACCGGTTTGTTGGGACTGACGGTGACACTCCTTTCAGCTGTGTCAGACAGAAGCATATGCTTTTTCCAGTTTGAACGTTTTCTGTAACTATATGTTCATAAACCAGGAAGAAAATGCTGCTTAAACCCCAATGGAGAGTACAGTTCACTGTGGTGTGTGGTTCAGAGATGATTGAGTTGTAAGGCTGTGGGGCCGTTGAATATCTAATATTAGCTCCTGCGCTCTTTCCCTGTCTGGTCTAGCTTGTGTTGCTATTTCTGCAACTACTTACCTCTCTGTTGTTCTGTGCTGTATGTGAGTCCCAAAATGCACTACTTCAGATTAGTATCTCACTAGAGACAGAAGGGGAAAGAGTGTCTAAATTTTTCACTTGAGGAAGGAGATCGCGAACAGATTTTGTTTTTCGATCGCAGAGTGTCGCAGCATCTCGGTAGAATAGGCCGATGACAATGATCAATTCAGCCGGTTTTTCTACCCCATTTGCAGCTGGTCCATGCTTGCGGTAACTGCTAGGGTACAATAGCTCAGTATATCTGTGCGGTCAGACCGGATGCTCGGTGTGTGCTTCTTCAAGGTGTGTGTCCAACGGTACCTCTGCTTAAGCACTGTGCCGCATTTTTTCCCTAGACGGCTGCATGAAGACTTTGTGTTCCTATCAAAGGTTGGCGGCATAAACGCTGCAGATATTTCCGCCCGTGCGCAATCTGGCAGACTTTCGCAGCCGCTGGTAGGTAAGGAGAAGGTTTGATCTCACAATAATTACAAGTATTTATAATATCCTCAAAGTGGTGAAGGATAATACCCTTCACCCAGGCGGGGGATATACCCCCCGCCCGACCGACGCTATAATATTACTCTATATACTGGATTCACGTGTTGGACATTGCCCATCACGTAGACAGAGAGGACACAATCTGGAGAAGCTCCCTCTCCCACAAGCAGCTCAGAAGAACTGATTGAGAAGACGGCCATCCCCTCAAGAAGACCGGTAATGGTAACTGGCCCAAATGAGCCATTCACCATCTTAAACCAGAAAGCCCGCTGATTGCACACCATCCCTCCCCTTCCAACGCACCAGAGTGACCTGGAGAAGCTCCTCTGCTCGCAGATAACCCAAAAGGGCTACTAGCAAGTAGAGGCCATCCCCTCCAACCAATCGGTAATGCAAGCTAGTCCAGAAGAACCAGCCACCATCTTAAACCAAGAAGCCAGCCGACCACTCCCTTCACCTCACCCTCCACCACAAACTGGAGAAGCTCCCCCTCTTAGAAAACCCAAAGGGATGTCTAAGGAAAGGGCCGTCCCCTCAAACTGCCCGTTATGACAGCTGCCTCGAAGAGACTTCCACCATATTAAACGCAACAGCCCGCTGCTTGCCTTCAACACATCCCCTACTCCACTCATCCCCTCTCCAAGAGGCCGCCTATCTCCCAGTCGGCTGTAAGTCCTGCTTACAGGTAACTGAAAAGGTAGGCTTCCTGACTAGCGCGTCGATACTTTGAGGTCCCCTAACATCCACGCACCCCACCACCGCTCCCTTCTCCTCACAACTTCCTGCTCCACTCTCCACACCGCGTAATGTCCTCCCTCCACGCACCCCACCACCGCTCCCTTCTCCACACAACTTCCTGCTCCACTCTCCACACCGGGTAATGTCCCCCCTCCACGCACCCAACCACCGCTCCCTTCTCCACACAACTTCCTGCTCCACTCTCCACACCGCGTAATGTCCCCCCTCCACGCACCCCACCACCGCTCCCTTCTCCTCACAACTTCCTGCTCCACTCTCCACACCGGGTAATGTCCCCCCTCCACGCACCCAACCACTGCTCCCTTCTCCACACAACTTCCTGCTCCACTCTCCACACCGCGTAATGTCCTCCCTCCACGCACCCCACCACCGCTCCCTTCTCCTCACAACTTCCTGCTCCACTCTCCACTCCAATTCTTTCACTCATCCCACACTCCCCACCACCGCTCCCTTCTCCTCACAACTTCCTGCTCCACTCTCCACTCCAATTCTTTCACTCATCCCACACTCCCCACCAACTCTCCCTTCACCTCACAACTTCCTGCTCCACTCTCCACTCCAATTCTTTCACTCATCCCACACTCCCCACCAACTCTCCCTTCACCTCATAACTCACTCCGCACCACATACAGCGCCTTCCCTAAAGTCTGCCACTACACTCTTCATCCATGACACTGCTCTAGGGCACCTCAACTCTTCCTTAATGTTATCATACAATAACAGGTGACCAGATGGGATTCCAACTCCCTACTGGACAACCCAATTCTCTGGCCCTAATATTCTCTCCAGTCACCTTCACTAATGCCTCATACTAGGTCCCACCCCAGTATATGACGGGTGCATGAGCCAGAAGCGTTCTACCCATTGAAAGCTATCCCTGGCCCAGGCTCTAAAGCAACTACTGTGTGAACTGAGTTCAAATCAGTAGATACTAGCAAACAGCTGTCTTTCGTCTCCAAAGGCACTCATATTTGCAGCCACTTCCGATTTTTTTTTTTTTTTTTTGTTTTTTTGTTTTTTAATTTTTTTTTGCTTTTTTTTTGCTTTTTTTTTGCTTTTTTTTTGTTTTTTATGTTTTTTTTTGCTTTTATGGGTTTTCTCGGACGGGACAAATCCAACTATAGGAGTTAGTAATGGCGGTGGTGGGTCATTCCCGAGGGTGAATCCCCAATATTCAAATGTGCTGCTTCAACGTACCATTGTCCCATTCTCGTAATTGTCACTGCTTTGTGCAGTGGTATTTTGCAACTGCAAAGGTGGTCGGTCGCGCATTGCCTGCAACAACTTTTGGGGGGCTCTCGGAACAACTAGGACCCTCTGGCTTCACCACTACTAGAGGGTAAGTTTTACCATGGGTACCGGATTTTCCGCCGAAATCCACCACGAGCCTCTGCTTTTGATAGCTCTAGGGGCATCAAAAGAGAAAAGCTTTTGTTTTTCTCTCTCGCTGCCACAGGGGACCTCACAGATAACCGCCAATCGCTCCACCACTGACTATGAGGGTGAGACAGTTACTGGCGCGCGCAAAGAGCGCGTAAATTCACCGTGGGTAGCCTTGTTAGCGAAAGCTGCTGCTAGACCCTTCCTTGAGGGCTAGCACTCAGCTCTGGGCACCATAGTGTGTTTGTCTAACTTATCTGGTACATGATTCTCTGCCCAATCGTATTCCTGGGCAACTTTCTCTCCCTTTGTGAAGTACAGCAGTGCCATCAAGCTTGCCTTCTTCCACCCTGGCATGGGGTCAAAAGGGAAACTTTCTCTCGGACGCTTGAGGGCAGGTTTGGCATCACGGGCAAAGTACAAACGACGCCATTTTGGTGGCACAAGAAGTCGCTGAAGTGATTCACAACGTTTGTTGTTCAAAGGATTTTCATATACCCACAACACTGTTTCCGGGTGAAAGACAACATCCTTGTTCAAGTCCTCATCCGGACACGAGTGCAAAGGCAACCGCTGGATAAGGTTAGAACCCGCTCTGCGGCAAATGGCAGCGTCACAATCTGCCTGTTTGTTTGCCGCATCCTTGTCCCCGAGCTTGATGATAAGCTCGTAAGGGTGTTCAGGGTCGTCGTAGTTCTGTACTTTTGGACATTGTCTGGCTTCGGGAGACTCGGGACTGGTTGCAATAGGAGTTTCAACTGGTTCAGCAGCCAGAAGCTCAACAGAGGCAGTAGCCTCCTCTGAAACAATAACCTCAGCTGGAGTAGTGGTCTCAACAGGAGCAGCAAAATCTTCAATAGGGGTGATAGTCTTTGTTTCATCTGTGACAGATGGGGTTGTCTTCAATGGTGCTTCAATTTCAACGGGAACGACCGACTCGACTTCAGATTCCTTCTCTTCCTCACTCTCCAATGAAACGATATTTCCAGAGTTGTTGTTGGTATAAAGCGCCATTCTTGCAGCCTTGCGCTCCTCCCTCTGTTTCTTCCGGAACTCCTTAATATCACCTGTGAAAGCGTCGTTTTGATTGTTTCCTTTGCATTCACTTGGATCTTCTGCTTCTTTTGGCTCATCCGCTTCATCAACATGCATTTTAGTAAACAACGACTTTGGAGTTACGCTCGAGAAGAAGTTTGTAAAAGTCAGTTTCTGTGGCTCCGGGGTGGTCTCGGGAGTTGTCTCTGGTGTAGCCACCTGTTGGACTTCATCATTTTCAATCTTCTCCAGGGCTTTCTCTTCCAGCAGTTCGCTGTTCAGTGTGTTAATCACCTCACCGTCAGCCGCATCCTCGGCATTTTCATCATTTGCTGCATTATTGACAGTAGCTAAATTGTGAGCCTCGATAACAAATGAGTGGGCTTTCTCTTGCTCCAAAGATTCCAGAGTCTCGTTAGCTTCTTCCATAACAGCTTCAAGATCAGATTCAAGTTGGTTACTGTTCCCTGTCTGAGGGGGAGCAGGCATCGACTGTAATTGGATATTACCCGTGGCTGGAGATGAACCCCTTCTCGCAGTCGCTGCCTCTAACTGGGCCAGTGTACCTTCCTGGAGGTAGAAGCTCCTTTCCACTTCAAGCTGCCTCTGGTAGGACATCGTTTCTCGAACATTCAAGTCTTCATTTCTAACCGTGTTAGCCGCATTGGCCATCTCTCCATTTGCAATGCTCGTTGGGGCCATAAGGTTGTTGTTCTCTCTCCGAATTAATGGGTGCTTGCGGGCATCTCTCTTTTTGACAGGCTTAACTGGTGGGGTTGGTAATACGTTCTCATCGTTGAATGCTTTGAAGTGCTGCTGTGTCTCGTCCTCTGTTGTCCGTAACGTTTTTGTACTAGTTGTCGATTCTTCTGTTGAGTCGGATGAATTTGAACCTGGCCTTGAGTCAATTACTTCCGGGGGCTCTGCATAAGGAACCCTAATCCATGTACCATTGGGGCCCAATTTCCAACGCTTAGCATAGACGTTAACCAAAGATGAAAACTCGTACTCATCAGGTTTTTCATCGAGCACTGGACACTGTTGAAGTGATACAACACTAGTTTCTCTGGCTAAATCATCGGGGAACGGCAAGTCAGTACTAAGCATCGTTTGCTTGACAGAATAACGCTTTGTGACATTGGGGATTTCTCCCATACTATCCTTCGTCACCAATCGTCTATCCCACTGTGACAGAGTCACAGAAATGGCGTCGGCATCCCAAAACGCACCGGTAACAATTGAGGCGCTATTATCCTGGTCCTTGATGTCCAGGTACTTGTACACAATGTAATCGTATTTGGAGAATCCGTTTTCTAACATCTCGACCAAAGATGCGGTTTCTTCCTGGTCTGGAATATTGCAAGATGAGACACCGTCTCTAGCTTTACTTAGCTTGCAAGATTTCACGGCCCTCTTCATTTTCTGCTTGAGCTTTCTAAGTTGGCGGCGGCAGCCTGTTGGCATCCGCTTCATTTCTCTACCGAAGGAGTAAGAACTCCAAGCCCACGTCATAGTGGTGGAAAGTGCTTAACTTAAAATTGTTTGTTGTAAGGTTAAATTTCTCGATCTAGACTGACTCTCTATTACTCTTTGGGTTGAAAGCAATAGGTGTGAAAGTGGGTGAGCTATAGATCGACTTTTCAAAAACTTTTGGGTAAAGCTAGTAAAAAGGATCTGAGGAGGCCTCTGTGCTATTCGAGAATAGGAAAAGACCTGGACACTTTCAGTACCTTGGGTTAAGTACTAAAAGGAAGTTTTGCTTCTTGAGAATGCCAGTAGAAAGCTACTAACAAACGGGAGAAGCTAGATTGGATTGTCTGGAAAACAAGGTTTTGCAGCCAATCGAAAATTCAAAATCTGGGCAGTATGTATACCGAGTAGGTGTTCTTGAATTTGGGGAAGTGGGGGAAGAACAAGAGGAGAAACAGAAGTAAATGGGACTCTATTTTGAAGCTATTTGTATACCAAGTACAAACGGATTGAAGCATGCATCATCCACAAACGTGCTTGTACCCACCACAAACATAATGGAACATGTGCATTAATCGTTAGATATGGTACAAACAGAGGGAAAGGGGATCAGTGGATATTCAAAACCAGTATGCATATCTTAGGATTTAAAAATATATGGGGGTACAAGTTTAAAGATAACTCTTATTTTTACAGCCTGACCGTTGCAACCGTTTGCGCGCTCCATGCGATATTAGAGTTTCGACATCTTGACGTGCGTAATCGCGATGGCTTCTTTTACTAAATGGCTGCATTTCGACTGAAAATAAACGGTACGCGGTAGAGCGTCGTGATCAACAATTCCTCGGAAGAACCAAAAAATGGCCTCAAATACACTGTGCTCACTAGGGTTGAGCATAAAATCTTTATTGAAGCTGATTATAGTTACATATATACGCATATAGATGAATGAGGATATCTCAAGTATCTATGAGTATGGCATCTCTGTTTCAGCTGATCGCGGGCTTCACTAGGAACCTATTATTAGGTCTAAACAGCTGGAAAGAGTGTTGTTGCTTAGTGCTTACAGATGAATACTATATTCGTGCACATTCATTGAAGTTTTGAAAGACGGATGTTCCGAAACGGACAGCTCTAAAGCACTTCATCTCGCCTTTTCAATTCTTCTCGCGACTATGCGCAGCACTCGCGACTTCGTAACTTTAGGCTTGACAAACTCAGTAATGATGGTTGTTAACGTCTCTATTTCAGAAGTTGTGTTTGCTGCCTAGCAGCCGGAATACAGTACTTCTTCCGGACTTCGTTATTTACTGGACTCTTACGGACGTTTGTGGTGTAACAGTGCTCTTGACTGTAAAAATATTTCAAATTTCATTCTCTCTGTGGACACCCATCTAAGCTTTAAGCATCCGCCCCAAGATATAGTGTCTAGCGAATGTTAGTGCACACCAACACACTGACAAAGTAATGGCGGTACATCCATGATATCAGAAATAGGTGGTTGTAAAATTTATCAATTGCATCCGTAATAAAAGATAGTTCGGTTCTCCACCCCAAGCCTACGCCTGATTTTTTTTTTCACTGACACCAAAGCACATAACGGGTTACGCTATTCCTGGCTTTTTGAAGCTTAGGCTTGGCTTTTTTTTTTTTTGCGGGGCAGCCACGCTTCTGACCACTTTGCTTGCGATTGCTTTTGGTATTTCAGTTCACGATCAAATTCTACTAATCCCTTTCGTGCTCTTCATACTTTGTGTCTTTCTTTCTCACATCCTCGTTTTCTTCTTTGTTTGAAACATTGACAAAACTACCAGTTATCATGGGAAAGCATTGGGTTTATGGTAAAGACGAGGACCTAGTCGTTTCTCATTTGAAGGCACTTACTAGACTGAATCCCGCAATTCGTTTGATTCCAGACGAGAAGGTTGTGTATAATCCGAGAACTGCTGGTGCGATAGACAAGAATGTAACAGTGATTTCGGGAGGTGGAGGGGGTCATGAACCACTACACGCGGCTTATGTAGGCGATAACCTACTTGACGCTGCTGTCAGTGGATCTATTTTTGCATCACCTTCAACTAAACAAATAATGGCTGCTATAAGAAAGGCAAGCTCCATGGACGCAAAGAAGGGAACATTGATTGTCGTCAAAAATTATACTGGAGACATCTTGCATTTCGGTTTAGTGGCTGAAAGAGCCAAGGCTGAAGGCTACAATGTGGAATTGTTGCCTGTGACTGATGATGTAGCTGTTGTCAGAGAGCAAAATAAGATGGTAGGTAGAAGAGGTTTGGCAGGAACAGCTTTAGTTCACAAAATAGTAGGAGGAGCTGCCAATTCTGATACCAAGAACAACGACCTTTCATCAGTGTTCGAACTTGGAAAGCAAATCAATTCGAATCTCGTTACTATAGGGGCATCTCTCGACAGAACCTCTGTTCCTGGGAAGACAGCTTCAGAACAAGATGAGAGCGAAGATGAAGAAGAGGAACATCTCAATGAGGATACTGCTGAGTTGGGATTAGGTATTCATAACGAACCTGGTCAGCATATCAGCCCCATACCAAATATTGATGACCTTCTCAAGGAAATGTTCGAGAAGTTGCTCTCTTCCGAGGACAAGGATCGTCACTTTGTAGACTTCAGCAATGATGACGACTACGTTTTACTTATGAACAATATCGGAGGTACGTCCAGTTTGGAGCTCTATGTAATCGCCGAGCACGTACTTTCTAAGATACCACTTTCAAAACCACCAAAGCGTGTCATAGTTGGAGACTTTGTGACATCGTTGAATGCCCCAGGATTCTCTATAACTTTACTCAACTTGTCAAAGATCAAAGGTTTCCTGGAGAATGAGGTTTTGGGTTACTTAGACTTACCTACCGACGCTCCAGGATGGAGAGCCAAATCTTATGATTCTAAACTATGGGACGAGGCGCTGGAAGAAAAACGATTTGAGGAATCTGAGAAGGAAAGTGATGAGCCAGTCACATCAGAACTCAGAATCGATGGCAAGCAATTCCAGACTGCACTCACTAGTGGTTTGAAGAACTTGTTGAAACAAGAACCAAAAATCACCCACTATGATACCCTTGTTGGTGACGGTGACTGTGGTGAGACATTGGCTGCAGGCGCAAATGCTATATTAAAGGCCATTGACCTGAATAAGATCTTCCAAGAGCATTTGGACGACCCAGTTGCATCCTTATCAATAATCACTGAGTTGGTTGAAGGGAGTATGGGTGGTACGTCTGGTGGCCTTTACTCGATCTTTTTAACAGCTTTAGTACAAAATCTTCAAGCTTTGGAAGGTAAAGAGTTGAATATCAAAAACACTGCGGCAGCCTTCAAGGATAGTCTTTACAATGGTCTCTTCAAATATACAAAGGCAAGAGTTGGAGGAAGAACACTAGTGGATACGTTGCAACCATTTGTCGACTCTCTAAGCGAGGACAATGATCTCAAGACTGCGGTTGAAAAAGCTAAGAAGGGATGTGATGAAACAAGCAAATTGCAAGCGAAATTTGGAAGAGCGAGCTACGTAGACGAAGATGATTTCAAAGACAAGGATGGGGCAATTCCCGACCCTGGTGCAGTTGGCTTATTGGCGATAATTGAGGGGTATGTTAATGAATTGAAGTAATTAGGAAATACAACAAAAAAAAAACAAAGATAGAAAGCTATGTAAACATATAAGTGACAAAAAATAAAGAGGCAAGCTTTTTATTTAGTAGCAAAGTATATATGACGCAAGATTTTTTTGCTGCAAAGGTCCAGGTGTATGGGTGTATCGGTTTGGCTGCAAAAGAAAACCTTAGAGGTTACGACTCCTAGGGTTCTTCTTTCGCAACTATATAAGAGCATCCGTTCGACAGCATTACACTATATTGCGAGTTTACGGTAGTGTGATATATCAATATGAATTGTTATGAATTTGTCAGTGCTAATTGTGTAGAAGTAATTATTGTTGGAGGAGGAACTTGTGGTTTGGCTGTAGCTGCAAGATTATGTGAAGACTCGCCAGGGTCAATATACACTGAAGATGAACACCAGAGGTTCCATTGGTTGCAACTGCGTGGAAGGAAAACGAACCTTATCAATAAGAACATAAGTAAAACTACATTATCGTATAAGCCCGAGAAGAAGTTCTCTCCTTGTGAAATAATGGTTCTAGATGCTGTGGACAATCAATTCTTAGGACAATGGGATCGCCAGTTTAAAACTTGTTCGATTCCATACTTGAGATCGCCCATGTTTTTTCATCCAGATCCAGTTGACGTCGACGGTATGGTGATTTACGCCCACCTAACTCAAAGAGAAGGTCCAAAAGACTTGAAGGAAATCGAAAATGTTGTTGGAAAGGAATATTCGAAGCACAAACAAAAAAGGCAAAGGGCGAAAACAAACAAAAAGAAAATGGGTCCCGTTCCAACTGGTCTTGTTAACCTGGTAGACTCTTCATCGGGGCTTATTGATATAAATATGAGAGATTGGAAAGATTACTATCGACCATCTACGCCATTCTTCAGAGACTTTTGTCAGTCAATCATGGACCGGTACGAATTACACAATATTGTCAAGAAAGATAAAGTTGTTCATATAGAGTATGCCTTCATAAACATTGCTGATACTAATGAAAGTGGGAAAGGGTTTGTTATTCGTACTGAAAGTGGTCAAATTTATTGCTCAAAGGCCTGTGTTGTGACATGCGGTCATGCTGGCGAGATCAACTACCCTATTATTCCATTTGAAAGTGCCGAGCCGGGATTAGAAGGAAGTTGTCATACTACCCACATCTTTCAGCAAGAGGTTTCCCAGTTCCCCGATGCTAGGGTGATGAGGAAGGTTTCTCATAACCAGTCGAACAAGCTAGTTATTGTTGGTGGAGGCTTAACTTCAGCTCAGTTGGTTGATGTGGCCATAAAATCTGGCGTTGAAAAGTGTTACTTAGTACTTCGAGGTCCCATCAAAATCAAGCACTTTGACTTTCATTTGGACTGGGTTACTAAATACAAAAATGTTAAGAAGCTGGCATTTTACATGCTTGACTCAGATGAGGAAAGACACCAAATGATCCAAGAAGCGAGAGAAGGTGGTTCAGTAAACCCTGAGTACTATAAAAAAACAATGCAACATGTGAAAAGTGGTAAACTTGAATTGCTAAGATTTACAACCATTGAAGAACAGAAATGGGATGCTATCAACAAAACTTGGGATCTCACTCTCAGGTCCAAACCTAGCAAAAACAATTCCTTGATATCTCTGATTGACGCAAATGGAAAGAAGATTAATGACACCCTCACTCATTTGTCTGATGTGGATTATATCTATTTTGCGACTGGAATTTCACCTAATTTGAAGAAGTTGGGGTTTTTGGATTCTCTTATTGATAAATATCCCATTGATATAGTCAAAGGATTGCCAGTGTTGACGGACAATTTGCAGTGGAACAACGAAGTGCCTCTTTTCATGTCTGGTAAGAATGCTCAATTAAAAATGGGGCCCTCATCTGCAAATCTTGACGGTGCTAGATTGGGGGCAGAGAGAGTAGGATGGGCTCTACAGGAAATGAGATCGAAAGGTGTCTTCAATTGGAATCAGCCACCTGGTGATATTTGCACCATCGGTGACTGTCCTGTTTGTGATGATGACAAGGAAGTTTCTAGAACCAGTAGTCGAAACTCATCTGTGTCAACTACAGCATCTGTATCAACTACATCAAGTCCCATATCATCATTCGAGACTAGGCTCAAATTGTCGGGAGGGGAGATGAACTGGTTTTCCTTGCTCGATGTTGAATGAAAAGCACACATATAGAAAATACATCAGTACGACATAATATCCACTTCATCTTCAGAATCTTCCTCGTTGCCCGCATGGTTAGTCCACTGTTTGTGTAACCGACGTAAAAATATTGCAGCACTTCCAGAACCATTTAGTGCAGATAGTCTGAAGAACTTCATTGCCAAGAATCTCTCTTCTTCTTTCAAGCAGTGCATTCCAACAACCAGTACTGGCCATTGAATCATTAACACTGCGTACCTTATTGAAGGCAGGTTAGGGTAATTCAAGAATTGCAACATGGACATGTTCCGCGCAACCAATTCTTGAACTTGTGGCGACGAAGTTGAAAGTTTGAAACCCTTAGTCAAAACGGTAATCAAAGAGGCAATCATATTTGACTGATGCAGAATGTCAAGCCAACTGATCAGAAGTCGAGATGAGGTGCTTGAGAATGTTTCAATAAGGGATCCCCCAGGTCGAATGTGTTGGAGTTTGTCCTCTGGAACAATTCCTGATCTATCAATAAATTCATGAAGACTTTCCTGATAAAACACCGATATGAGGCGAAAAAGTTCAAATGTAGGGACTGGACGGGCCACATCCGGGTCCGTTCTCACAATATTTAGCATTTTCACCATATCCCGTAAATAGGTTATGCAATTGTTTCGAAATCCAAATAGTAGATTGAACCCCTGGTCATTTATCAATCTTAACGCCTTCATTACCAGTATTTCATATTCGTCACCCGGTGTGAGAAGCAAATCCAAATCTTCGTGTCGTTTTAATGTTCCACCAAACTCAGAGGATACGCCAGCTAGCACCTCGATAGATATATACCAGAATTTACAGAAGACCAAGATGGGTGAATTGATCTTGCGATTAAGTTTACCATTTGAAAAAGAATACTTCAAAAGCAAGTCTTTAGCCCCTCGGAGATGCGCTCTCCAATTCTGTTTTGTGTTTGTTGCGTTCGCAGAAGTGAGGAGGAGCACAGTAAGTAACACAGACTCAATGTTTGACGCTATATCAGTTGAGACGGCCCAATTTGATTCATCATCGCCATTCTTTTTCTCTCTTTTGTCTACCTCATTGCTTCCCTTTAGAGCTGGCTCTAATAACTGAAGGCATTTGGAAAGGTAGTTCGCGTATGCCCTCTCGTCTTCTTGGATTCCGCTTTTTTTGAAGCATGACTTGGCTCCCTGAGCGAAAATCGCTGCTAATAAGTATGGTTCTCTAGCAGCACAAGTGAGAATAATATCTCTTGCTGGGTTCAAATACTGGGAAGTTGTCTCATCGAAGACGTGGTATGGAAGAATGATACCTGAAAATTCATTGTAAAATTCTGCAAGGTACAATTTTTCGTGGGACTTTTTGACTTTGATGAAATCAAGGGGTACAGCTTGAGGTATAGTGATATTTGAATGATGTTGCGAGGTGAGTAGTGGATCTGTAGACATTGATCTATTGCCGCTGAACGCGCTGGTATCTGAAGCCTGAACTGATAAAGAATTCCATCCTAATTGAGGTGACGTTGATGAATTGTGGTGAGGAGTTTCAAGGATCGAGCGGGGATTTATAGTGAAATCAAAATCATTATTGTCACTCTGCTGTGTGAAATTTGACTCACCCATGATATTATTTACAATATTGTTGAGATCTAGTGCGAGAAGATTCAAATCTTCACTTGAGAATCCTTCGAATTCTAAAGGATGTAGATTGGATATTTCAGTGGAGGATGGATTAGGACCAATCTCATTGCCTTGTTGCTGTTGTAGATCCGGATTCAATGTGGGGGATTGTGTGTGTATATGATGAGTAATCAGTGGCAGAAACGTTCCAGGCGTATTGGTATTCTGGTGCACTTCAGCGTTTTGTTGCTTTTGTTCATGCTCCGGTATTACATCGTTCAATAAGTTGAATATTGATAGAAATGTAGCTCGAGACTTTTCTGCTCCTCCACTACTAATGTCACTATTCAGATGCACACTCTGCGGACCTCTGCTGGATGAGACGCTACCCTCTATCAGCGCAGGCAGAAGATGATTTCTGCTCGACTTTTTATGAAACTTGCCATTTCTCCTATCAGGTATTGTTGATGAACCTTCAATGTCACTACCAGATCTATTAGTGTATACGCAAGTCTTGTTTAGCCTCTTGCAGTGAGAGCAACTAGGTCTTTGCTCTTCACATTTGATCTTACGTCGCCTACATTCCGCACACCCTTTTTTACTATACGATCGGCGTACCGCCGGTTTCAAATCCCGTAGTCGGAGTACGTGCGAGGACATTGGCAGTTGTGTGTGTAGGGGTGGGGTTGAGATAGCTCTTTGACGCAATTTTCTACCGCGATTGCTACTCTTTAACTGTCGCTTTTCGTTATCTGATTTGAGTTTATGCACGTGAGTCTGGGCCGTGAACATCATACACACTAAGCAAAAACAGCTTAAAGAAAGTACATTTTATAACTGACAAACACCTGTAAAAAGATATTAAAGTCCTAATGCATTCCTCAATTCATTATGGAAAACACTACACAAATGTTTTCGAGTGATTCTTAAAAAGCTTCGGTTATGTGCGGGCTGTATTATCATAATCTAAGCGCAAGTATCGCCGCTTCTGCTTCTCATACGCATAATACGTAGGCTTGCTTATAGTTTTTGTTGGTCAAACTTTGATGGTGTGTGATTGCTATATAAGTAAATGTTAGAGCTGGCTTGCTTGCCTGTGCCTGTGTCATTTCTTCTCCTGCTTAGCGAACCCTCTTTCATCAATGCTACTTGTCTCTTGAGCATCGATCACTTCAATTATCCCCCTTTCTTCTAATGATGCTTTTTCACCATTCATTTCAACATTAAAGTAGTCTTCTTCATCTTCAACGCCTGCGTTTTTCACTGGGAAGATATAGCACACTATAACGTAAAGTATTAGTGGACAAATAAAAGCAAGTAGGGCATTGGCATAGAAGAAATTGTTTAATCCAGCAAGTATTTTTACGTTTGGCTTGACACTAGCAACAAGTCCTGGTATCCCTGGTACCAAGCTAATGAGCCACACACCGATGGCCCTAAAGTTAAATCCTTTAGTGAAATAGAATGTGCCTTCAGGTGACGTCAGGTAGAGCTCAATCAAGGGTAGTTTTGCTCGTCGAACAATATGGAAGTCCGCAACAATGATTGCAATTATTGGCGTTATGAAAACACCGAAAGATCCTAATACAGTCAAAAACACTGATGATGTGTTATAGAAGTTCCATGGCTGTACAACCCATGAGAGTAATGCTGTAATTAGTGATCCTCTTCTTATGTTGATGTACTTGGGACACACTCCCGAGAGGTCCATGCCACCTGCAAAGCCATTCAGTAATACATTAAAGCCAAGTTGAGAAGCTGCAAAGGTGAACCCAAGAAAGAAACATGCAGCTCTGCAACCTGGAGAGTAGCTTTCTTCTAACCATTTTAATGCAATGTCTGAAGGTAACCAGAGCAGAGTTCCATATAGTTGTTGGGTGGTTGAAGCGCAAACTAACCCAGCCAATGGAACAAATGTGCCGGTAACCATTACCGAGACTATTATCCCCCAATACATTTTCCTTTTGTTAGAAGCGAATCTGGAGAAGTCACTTTGATTGGTAACATCTGGTGACAAGCCTCCATACCAGCTCGTTATTGCGTACATCCACATCCATCCAGTTTCTGAAGGGGATAGCTTTACTGGCTCATAAAATACTGGGCCCGGCCCATGATTCTTCTTGAGACACACAATTAGCATAGCAACAAAGGATATTGATGTAATTGCGCATGCAAAGTTTACAATTGAGTTCATTCTCTCTGGTCTCATGAAAAAGAAGCCCATTTGTATAATATGAAAGCAAAGAAACGCAATGAAGTCTCTTGTACTCATTGCGAGTGAATCAGGAAACGTGTTTTTCATGATCAAGTAGTTACCACTGAGAGAAGAAAATATAACTACCATTCCTTGACCACCAAGCCAACTCATAGATCCGTACATTATGATTGACAAAACCACTCGAATAATAATACCGATGCCCGACCCATAGATACCGAATATCATTCTCAGACATAGTGTGTACCCAATGCGATACGTGGATCCAGGTGTAGAATTCAAGCAAGTATAAAGGCATAATAATAGGTTTCCAAGGGTCAAGGCACCCATGGTGTGTCCGACATTCAAGCCTAGAGCCAACATCGCTGAGCCTGCCAGCCAAGTTGCAATATTAAAGTTTGGAATACCCCAGTAACCAAAGAAACTCCAAAACCCCCATATTCTCCTTTCTGGTACGATAGGCTCCAAATCCTTATTTCTTAAGATTGTGGGTTCCTCGTCATGTGGAACCTCCAAAATCTTGGGAATCAGTTCGATGTAGTCCTTATATTGAGTTGCTATTTTCATTACGTATTGATTATGCAAGAATATGAAGCATCTAAAAAGATGCAAATGTCTGCAGCAGAAAGAATGTATGACAGCTTATTCTATTTATTCAGTCATAGATGACACAAACAAAATGACATATATTGCAAGAGAGTTCTTATCTCAGACTACCTTCTGTTATATCCATTTTGTGTAGCCGCTAACGCAAGGTACTTGATAAGGAATTTCGTCTCTATGCACTGCCCCACAGATTATGCATGTCAGTGCGGGAGAAGATTTCGTGCAGCAACTTTTGGCGGTAAAAAATATATCACCGTGTTCATCATTGCGATAGCGCTCGCATTTTTTTTTCAGTTTCTCGCAGATTATTAAGTATGCAACATCATGCACGTGTTGGAAGTCACAACTAGATATGTGCGGCTGAGTTTTTAGTGGTTTGTCGCTTGAACTTGAGACAACTTGGAGTCTAGCATAGTGCTGCAGTGCTGCAACCGCTTGTGCCATCCGTAAGGAGATTTTTTCACCATCATAGACTTTTGTCAATCAGATACGTATGTTGTACAGTCTTTCAAGCCTCTCATTTAGAGTAGTTTTATGGTCATCCAAGTTACTTGAGCTCATCCAAAATGTTTTATTAATCCTCATAAACAAAAGATAAACGTTACACTGTTTCTTAATACAGCAGCGTTACAAAGCGTACGTCGAGTGACGATGAGACAGATGCATAAGCATCTGTCTTAACTCACTGTTTTTGTAATTAAACCTCGAAAATTTATACAGATAACGCTTCTCAGTGGAGATTGAAAAGTAATTACTTAAAGATAAAGGCTTAGTTAGTTTTGGTTGTGGTCTATATCATCTGGAGATTTTCTTGCGTCATCATCCTTTAAGATCATCAATGAAATAATAGAGTCTGCAACCTGAGCAGCAGTTATCGACGTCAACTCTGCAACAGTGTCGAAGGGAGGTGCTACTTCAACGACATCTCCTCCAATAACGTTCAATCCTTCCAAGCCATCTAAGATGGTTAGGAGCTCTCTTGAGGTCCACCCACCAGGTTCAACCGTTCCAGAAGCAGGAGTATTAGCTGGGTCCATCGAATCAACGTCGACTGTAATATAAATCGGGTTGTTCTCACCCACCCTTGCTCTAATTTTGCTAATAACCCCTTTGGTACCGACGATGTCGATATCTCTTGCCAATATTCTGTCGAATCCACATTCGATATCGTGCTTCACATCACGAGGACCAGGGTATGGACCTCTAATAGCAGCATGGATAGAACTATTTGTCAACAAGCCCTTTTCATGAGCCCAGTGTAAATACGTTCCATGGTTGACCGATTGGTAATCGGTCACGTTCCCTCCAAAATAATATGGATTCCAGGTGTCCAAATGAGAATCAAAATGAATAACCGTAATTGGACCATAGTTCTCATAAGCAGCCTTGATTGCAGGTAAGGTGATAGTATGGTCACCTCCAAGAGTGAAAATCTTAGGTGACTTCTCCTTATTGTTTTCGGTGGTTTTATGTTTTCCAATTGCTCGGTTGGCTCGGTAAATCTGGTCCAATGCAATACGATTATCTAAAGGAGTCACTGGGGGATCTCCACAGTCGACAATCTTGGCCCAGTTAGTATAAGGGTCGAATCCTCTTCTGTAAACAGAGTATGCTGGAGCTAATCTGCGGGATCCTAATCTAATTCCACTTGGTCCAAATCTAGCACCTGGTCGATAGGAAACTCCAGAGTCAAATGGAGCGCCGACAATGGCGATATCGAAAGTCTCAGAATCGAACAAGTCTGGGTCGTAGCAATTAGCGTATGGGACATGAGCAAATGTGTTGATGCCACCAAATTCACCACCTCTATAGAGGGTAGATGTTCCATTGATGTCGCGGAGGTCATCCTTGTCCGGGTATTCGTACTCATCGTTCAAGAAGAGCGGATGGAGATCTGATGTTAATGGAAGTGCGGCTTTCTTACCTGTTGCTGTAATAGAAGAAGCAACCTCAGACATCCCAAGAAAGCTTGTACCAAAGTAGCGATCCAAGAATGAAACCAGAGTCATATCTTTGCCTGTGCGAGAGGTGGTGAGAGTGTCTCTGCTGCCAACCGTAGAGACACTTGGCGTTTCACATTTCAAGATAAATTGAGGGATTGTCTGAGCCAAAGCTAAAGAGATTGAAGTAAGAACTGAGAAAGGGAGCATCATATTGTTAATTGAATAATGGAGTTGAAAGAAGGAGATCAAAGTCAAATACTATACCATGACTGATCTTTTATAACACTAATGAAGAAAGCATATTTTGCAGCAATTCGATGGGAGAGCGGAACTTCTCTTTTAGGAAAGCCCATGTATAGGTCTCACCAACCTTCTTTCAATCTAATCAATATCATCCCTCACAATGCTATAGATATCCAGTACGCCGGCTAGATTGCCGTCTATTCGGCGATCGGCCCGTCAACTTGATATAAGTAGGGGGGGGGGGGGACGCAATTTCCGTTTAGATAAAGGTTTTATGCAGAACCTATATATCATTATATATGTGATGGTCAACCCAATACTGATAGCTAATACCTAAAGCTTCACTCCATAAGATAGCGCATTATGCATTTTGAGTTGCATACGCTTGCCAAAAAAAGTTTCCTACCGTCTGGGGAATTGCGCTCTTACTTAGGTATTTCCACGTTATCAACTATATCATTTAATTCACTATGTAATTTACCACTTTAGGCTCTCATATCAATGTCTAAACACCAATAGACGAGTCCTCCACCTCTAGAATTTCAACTAAGCCAGAACCCTTCAGAACACCGCCATGTTCCGATATTGAGTGGTTCCCATCATCATTGACACCTGCGTTTTGCAAAGGGAAGAGATAACAGACAATAACATAGAGAATTAGCGGATAGATAAACGCGAAAACTACGTTTCCGTAAAAAAAGTTGTTTAAACCTGTGGGCAAGTGCACTGAATTATCGACACTGGCAATTAACCCAGGGATCCCTGGAACGATACTAACAATCCAAACACTTATAGCTCTGAAATTAAAGCCTTTTGTGAAATAGAACGTTCCGTCAGACGATGTTGTATAAAGGTCTATCAACGGGATCTTTGCCCGCCGAACAATGTGATAATCCGCAACTATAATTGCTATAATAGGAGTGACAAAGACTCCGAACGAGCTCATCACGCTTATGAAGACTGAGGAAGTATTGTAAAAGTTCCACGGCTGTGTAACCCACGAGAGCAAAGACGTAATTATTGCACCTCTTCTTATGTTGATGTATTTAGGACAAACTCCAGATAGGTCCATCCCCCCCGCATATCCATTCGCTAAAACGTTGAAGGTTAGCTGTGAAGATGCGAACGCAAACCCAAGAAAGAAAGAAGCAGCTCTGCATCCAGATGAATAGTTATCTGTGATCCACTGCATCACAATATCAGTCGGTAACCAGAGTGGCTTTCCATAAAGTTCCTTTGTGGCAGATGCACATATCAAACCAGCCAACGGCACAAATGTCCCTGTCAACATTACTGACGATATTATACCACAGTACATTTTTGTCTTCGTGGACGCAAATCTGGAAAAATCACTCTGGTTGGTAACATCTGGAGATAAGGCGCCATACCAAATTGTAATCGAATACATCCACATCCACCCAATCTCTGAGCGAGGTAAAGTAACTGGTTCATAGAAGATTTGGCCAGGACCGTTATTCTTTTTAACGCAGGCAACAAGCACTCCAACAAAAGCAATAAACGTAATAAGAATAGAAAAGTTCACGTAAGAGTTCATTTTTTCTGGTCTCATAAACAAGAAGCACATTTGCATCACTTGAAAGCTTAAGAACCCAATGAAGTCTCTTGTTGTCATAGCAAGTGATTCTGGGAATGTATTCTTCAAGTTCAAGTAGTTGCTACTCAAGGTTGAGAACATAACCACCATAGCTTGCCCTCCAAGCCAGCTCTGGGAGCCATAAAATACAATCGACAATATCACCCTAATAATGATACCAATACCGGACCCATATATTCCAAATATCATTCTTTGGCACACAGTATACCCAATGTGAAATTTAGATCCCGGACCTGAGTTTAAGCTCGTGTATACACATATGAGTATATTTCCAATCGTCAAAGCACCCATAGTATGCCCAATATTTAGGCCAAGTGCTAGCATGGCAGAACCTGTCAGCCAGGTCCAAATGGTCACATTTGGTACACCCCAGTAACCAAAAAAGCTCCAAAAGCCCCATATTCTCCTCTCTGGTACAATGGGCTCTAAGTCTTTACTTCTCAAGATAGTTGGTTCCTGGTCATGAGGAACTTCTAACTTTGCAGGAAGCAGTTTGAAGAACTCCTGTAACGAGTCGGTTGTGGTAGTTATGTAAACCATATTGAGAACTTCAAACGGCTGCGAAAACGAGACTCACGACGAAACTGCGAATTTAGATGAAGTTCATGCCTATCATATATACCTCCTCTATATGTTGAAATTGTTAAAGATATGGCAGCGGGATGTATAGTATTGTTTCTTGTATCTTTACAATCTATATTTCTTGATAACATGAGCCGCAGTATTTCCGTGGGTAGTCCAGCTTCGAGCGAGGAAGTGAGACAATCATAGTGCGCAATATCCGTTTTGAAACATTGCGCTCGTGATAAGAGTTTTAATTTGGATTTTTCTTTTTCTCGACATGGCTGCAAAAAAAATGTCTTAAAAGTTCAAAATAACCCTGGTTTTATTCTTATCACTGATATATCCAAGAGCACTATGGACGAATCATCTTTACTACTACCCACACGTAGTTTGCAATCAACTTCTTCGTTGGAGATCAAAGCTATTTGCCGGTCGTCCATCCCAATGATAATCACCTTCTTTTTGCAATACTCTTTGACGGTGGTATCTATATTTTCTGTCGGTCATATTGGCAAGACGGAGCTTGCTGCTGTGTCTTTAGCCATCATGACCTTCAATGTGACAGTCTCCATATTCAATGGAATGGCTACCTGTCTCGATACGTTTTGTTCGCAAGCATATGGAGCTAGACAGTACATGTTAGTTGGTCTTTACTTCCAGAAATGCAGCGCCATGCTCTTCGTGGTTGCGATTCCTATTATCACTCTCTGGTATTTCAGTGGCTCCATATTGGGTTTAGTCGTTGAAAGACAAGAATTGGCAATTTTGGCTCAACAATACCTTCGCATAGTCTCCATCGGTACGCCTGGATATATTGTTTTTGAAACAGGCAAGAGATTTTTGCAAGCACAAGGATTGTTCAACGCAGGTCAATACTGTCTTTTTGTAGTTGCCCCCTTTAATGCTATTCTTAATTACTTGCTTGTGTGGGATAAAAGGTTTGGTATAGGTTTTAGTGGTGGCCCCTTAGCCACTGCCATCTCGTATTGGTTAATGAGTGGATTGCTTTTGTCTTACGTTATATTCATAGACGGTAAAAAATGCTGGAATGGTTTTGAAGTAAAGAAATCATTCCAAGGATGGGGTCCTATGATGAAGTTAGCTCTCAATGGCACTGCAATGCTATTATCTGAGTTTATTGCCTTTGAGGTTTTGACGCTCTCAGCCTCGAGGTTTGGCACATCTTCATTGGCAGCCCAGTCGATTGTTTCAACAATGGCCACTTTGCTCTTTCAAATTCCATTTGGGGTCTCCGTTGCTATATCAACTAGAATGGGCAACTATATTGGAGCTGAGGATATCCCCGCTGCCAAAATAGTCAACAAGATAGCTATAGTTTTCGCAATTACTTTGGGAATAATTAACTGCTTTGCGTTAATTTTTGCAAAGTCATTAATTGCTTCTATGTTTACCAACGATAAAGAGGTTATTGTACTAGCTAGCAAAATCATGGTATTGCTCGGAATTAATCAGCTTTATGACTGTGGTAATGTTTTGTTCGCTGGATGTCTCAGAGGACAAGGTAGACAGGCTTTGGGTGGAAAATTGAATTTGGTGGCATACTACTTGGTTTCTGTGCCCTTGGGATTACTATTAGCCTTTAAATGCAATCTAGAACTTCTAGGATTATGGAGTGGATTAGGAGTTGGTATATTTGTATTGTGTGCTTCAGAAGCGTACTTCGTGTTTACTTCCAATTGGAATGACATCCTTGTCGCTTCCAAGAAACGTAGTCGTATATAAATGTGATGGTTATTCCTACTATTTTTCATGTGTGATTCATAACATTGACATGTGAGGCTTCTGTGCCTGATATATACGTGGTTTTTGGATCCGTAATATGGTTAAATCGACACAATTACCTTTTTTCTTGTATTGTCCAAATCATATCCCAAGTCCTTTGCCGTCTGCCCCTTAACTCATAAGTCGAAGAGCCTACTCTTCATGACACACGAAGAGAAAACCTACGAAGAGCTTAAAGAAATAGCACTCCCTATGGAAGATTAATTCGGCTGAATCATATTGGCTCCTGGCTGGGTGCACTTCAGGTGAAGTTACAAACTTGAGAAATCGACTTGAGATCTCCACGTGCTACAGCAGCGGGATCTTTCATATGAGCCTACTGTAGTAAATAAACGGATGTGTACATGTACCTAGTATATATTCTACCGCCTCTTTTTATGTGATTCGTCTTCCTCATCGTCATGTAACTCTTCTATGGTTCTCTTGCGTTGTTCAGCAGGGGTAGGAGGCATCGCTGAATTCGACGAATCGAGGAACTCATTCACATCGAATTCATCGAATTCGGGTAAGTTTGGATCATTAAAGTCGTGAGAGAGTGGTGCTTGGGGTGTGAACTTTGCACTTTGGAGCAGTTGCTGTTGATTTTGCTGTTGTTGTGAAGCCAACTTTTGAATCCAGTCTTGAACTTGCTGTATGGATTGGCCCTGTTTTTGAACATTTGTCTCCAATACATTCATGATATCTGGGTCAGAAGGAGTAGCTGGTTGGTTTTGCATTTGAACTCCCAGAGGCGTTCCTGGGTATGGGCTCCGGATTCCATGCATATCTGATAAGAATCTAGGGGTTGGATGGTCGCCCATCATTTGCTGAAACATTCTAGTTGTATCAGTATTATTATTGAAAGCTGGGGTGTTGCCGGATGACCTCATAATTTCTTCTACCGAGTCTGCATCCACTGATCCTGTTTTTGACTCCGGGGTACTATTCAGATATGCCTTATTCATCAACATCAATCTAGGTTTATTGAAGGGGCTAGGTGGTGGATACAGGTCGTATGGATTCGATGGTACTTCTTGTTGTTGTTGCAGCTGTTGATTCTGTTGTGGTGGTGGCTGCGTATGCGGATGCTGATTAAATTGGTGGCTTTGGAGACCATTTTGTTGAACTCCTTGCTGCAGATTATTTTGGCCACTTTGCTGACCATTTGGTCTATATGGAACCACGCCATTTAAGTCAAAGGGACTGTTTTCAACTTCTGATATCTTGCCCACACTATTGCCATACATGGATGCCAAAAATGTCACAATCTTCTCGAGCTTTTGGGCCTGATTCTTGTGCATTTCTCTGGCGACATAGTTATCCTGCCACAAAGTTTGGTTATCTTTCCGCACTCTGCGTAGATCTTCACTTATGGCTAATTGGTTGAGTTTTATTTGGTCAAGCTCACTCAATATCAACAGAAAATTCACTGCATTATCCCCTGCAGTTCCTCCTATTCCACCAATACTTCCCATTCCACTTCCCACGCCTCCAGAAGCTCCATCGGGGTCATTCATGCTGGAATTTTTATTCCTTTGAATTTTATCGAGAAGATCCTCTCTGTCCCTAATAAAGTATGGATTTTCAAACTGCAATACTTCGTCTGCAGCATCAGCACCGTTTGCATCCTTACCCTGGCTGTAAAGTGATCCGTTGTTGACGTCTTGTACTTTGTGCCACCCATACATGTTCAACTGTCTGACAAAGGAAGCAAAGTTGTTGTGCTTGAAGTACTTTGGTAGTATTTGCTTCATGAATTCTTCTCTATGGTAAACGTGGAACGATTTTCCATCCTCGTTCCAGCGGATATATTGCTTATTCACCGGGTCATTTACCATCGACCATATTTTCATGACAAACGCTGGACGGGTTTTCGGTCCCGTGGGTTCCTTCCGTTTCTTTGACACAGCATTTTGCATGGCTACTCCGCCATTTCCAGTAATATTGCTTGCGGGACCAGCCCTCACATCTGGTAGAGTGTTTCCTGCACCTCCTAGTCCATTGAGCTTTAACGCTTGAATGGAGAGACTGGGAGGTAAAACGCTTTCGGATAAGCCTTGGAGTGGTGGATACGTAAGAAATTTCAGTTGGGGGACCAACTGGTAGTCATCAAAGTTCGATCCGCCACTGCTGGAATTGTTTGCGGCAAAGTTCAGCGTACCATCATAGGATGCATGTCCGTTGTCTATTATATTGTTTGAGTCGGTAGAACCATTGTAGTTGTTACCATTAGTGGCGTTACCGTTTTTGTTGTTATTATTGTGACTGTTGGCGGTACTCAGCCTGTATCCAGCAGGCACGTTGTAAGGATTATCATTGAGAGAGTCCTGATCTCTATGAATCACTGGAATGTCTTCTTCTGCGGGATTTGACCGAAGCAACTCAGCTACTGGGTCATCGGGGGAAAACGAGTTCATAGAATGAATGTCTTGCGAACTCCTCCGCTTTCGTCGTTGTATATAGGAAATAGTTTTAGTCAAGTCGGTTTATATTCTTAGAAGAACAAAGTCTCAACGAGTAATAGAGGGAGACAGCCGTGTTTCACTTTGCGGCACTAGTCCTTACCTATATGTAGTTCGGATAGTTTTTTTCTTGAAACCCGACACCAGTACACCCGTACGATATTCTCCGTAACAGCAATAGAATGTTCTGGAACAAGCTGCAAAGATTCAAACGGTCAACGCACCAGATCTCTAGTGAGCAACCTTTCAGGTAGGTAATTCGCCGTAAGTAGAAATCACGGGTAAATAATAGCTAAATTTGAGTGGCTGTTTTGTTCTCTTAGGTGAAGAGGTAGTGCGCAAGAGCTGGTAGAGTGATATGTTGGATCGGGCAAATAAAGATGCGTTACCCGATATCATACGGTTGTAGATAACGCACGTGATCTTTAATGGGGGTGGTACGCTTGTGTTGGATTGCAAGGTGTGACCTGACTCCTGTATAATTTGGATTGTATAATATGGTTATGGAGTCCAAAACATGTAAGGCAAGTGCCCTCTGAACGCTTTTGATCTAGCTAAGTTGGCTTATTCAAGTATATAATATTATTCTACGGATGGCTGCGAATAGAGGAAAATATACGAGAAAATACGAGGCTACAGCCAGCACATATAGAGAGCAAGAACTGATCTCCCATATGACGTAAAAGATTGGCTTGTTCGACCGCTCTTCGTCAACCTGGAAGCGCTAAAATGGACATCTAACACTTTCGTTAATTTCTGGCTCGTAACCCATGACATATGGATGCAATTTCCTATACCTTCATATATATATATACATGCGCGCTACTTTACTTGCTTCCTCCATTCGCCTGTGCCTGCTCCCTATTGAACAATGACGCTAAGAGAGAAGCATATTCGCTAAAATCTCGATCCTGTGGAGTTGGATACTGGCTGGTGGACACAGTCAGTGGCACAAACTGCTGAGTCTGCTGCAGCAAGTATTGTTGCTGTGCGAAAAGATCGTCAAGCTTTAACCCATCAATGATCCCGTGCTCTTCACAATTATAGCACTCGCATTCACCGGCAGGACACGAGCACGCGCCACTCGATGGCGACTCGTCGGGTTGCTTTGCAAATTCTTTGAAGTCAAACTCAGTAAATGTGTATGGCGCCTCTGGTTGACTTTTGATGTCGCTATTCTCTGTGAGTATCACTTGGTGGTGCACCTGAGAAGGAATTTTATCGAACTGCTCGGTGATCGAAATTGATTTGAGAGGATCACTGTGCACTGCACAACCCTCACACGAGCAAGAGTCTCCGCAACAACAAGTTCCAGGAATTGAACATGCAGGAATGTTCACTACATCGTATACCCCTGGTACAGCCGGTGGTGACGTGATGTTGGTACCGTTGTTGTAATGAGAAATAGTTGATGAACCGATTGCGGACGTCAAAGTTGCAATGCTCAGATCCTCGACTTTCGGATACGCAAATTCTAGTTCGTATTGGGATTGGTCCATCATTATCACAGGTTGAGGGACAGTTATCTGACCATTAAATGCAGCTAGATCATTGCTATGGTTATGGTTGTGGTTAATGTCATTGCCATGACTACGGTAGGTCGATTCCTGCGTGTTCTGTGCCATAAGTTGCAGCCATTGCGGTTGCCACTGCTGTTCCACTTGCTGTTGCAGATGATCAAAGAGCTTCTGTGCCGGCACATTTGCTTCTTGTTGTTCGTTCTTTATCTGACCCTGTAGGCTTTGATCTTGTTCTAGTTTTAGCAGTTGATGGCTCAAAATCTTCTCGGTGAGAGCTTTATCTTTCAGCTTTATAAGGTGATTCTGTAAATACGTTTTCAATATCTTAGATTTGTTGATGGTTTTATGTTTGTTGCTACAGCAGCACTTGGACTTTGATACACCGCTCGAGCCACCACAACATGACGATCCCGTCTCCACCCTTGGATTTCCTGAGCCTAACGCTGAATTTGGGATACCCTGTGTCTCTGGCTCCTTTTTTATATCACCGCAACTAGGGCAAGCACCATTTTCTTCTATTTTTATTGGCGGATCAGCAGGAGTCAATCTGGCTACGTCTGATGCTGTAAACGGAGCCGCTGGTGCCGTAGCCGCTGCAAGTGGATCAGTGCCATTCGCCTTGTATTCGCCTATTATCTGCCCGGAGACAAGATCTATAATTTGTTTCGGCGAACTCTTCAAGATGACTACAGGAGAAGACTTCGATTTGCACTTCTTGGCGCCGGTACCGCTAGACTTGGCCGTCGAAAGACCTTCAGTCTCACAACCACCTTTGGGATTTACATCTTCACTTTCGATTTCTTCTGCAAAAATCGCTATACGGTGATTTGGATTTCCATTTGCACTCACATTTGGACGGCCCTTAGACCGAACTTGTAGTAAGGGTCGGGTATGATGTCGACAGAGACTCGATCTATGGCCCCTAATGCACTCAATGCATGAGTACTTTATGTCGTCTATCAAAATCATCCCGGGTTGAGGGAGGGACGTAAAATAGACTATTTATCTGTACCTCAGGTAGATCAGGTCTCAAGGGTAGCGTGTTATTATTCCGGGAAGGAGGTACCTTGGGCCAGTTATTAGCGAGTTGATTCTGGAACCTCATTATTGTCGCTACCAGAATTTTAGAAACCCGGAAGAGTGAGCAGTTTAATGAGTCACGTGCCGAATAATGCTTGGATCGATGAGGATGCCTCTCCAGAGGAATGCAATATTCTAGGAGACGTCGATACAAGTACAATACGGATAAGCACTGTCAGTGGTGCCTGTAGCATAATTTATAGGCTTATTGCAGTAAAAACAACTTGGATGAGGCTCGTAGTTGTCTGTTGACTGTACCACTAGGAAACCACCTTTAGTGGAGTCACTGCAGGTAAGTTGGGACTCCTATAGACAGCCTGTTAGAGAAAGAAGTATTTTGTCATGTAGTGCTCTTCTCTGTCTCTCAAGATGTCCATTTTACTTCAAAAGGTGGCGCCAATGTGGTTCATGTTTTTGCAACCAGCCCAGTCTCCAAATCGTCCGTAATGTGGATCGAAGGGTCGTTCTTGGTTCAATATGGATATCGATAACGACACGACCCTTTTTTTATCTTTCGTTTTTTGAGCCCGTCCTGCACCTGGGTCCGATTTTTTTTCGTGTGTTTGGGGCGAGACAGCTGCGCTGTGACTCCTCCGCATCTCTTTCACCCTTAAAAGTGTATGGTTTTGCGGTTTGGCCCTAGTAGAAACATATTCAAACGCGTAATCATGTCTTCAGCTTCATTATCATCCGCTGCTGGTGTTGAATGGCCAGCGGCTCGTGTCAGACAGACATTTTTAGATTATTTTGTGAAGGATCTCGACCATACTTTCGTGCCTTCTTCCTCGGTGGTTCCTCACGGGGACCCGACCTTGTTGTTTGCCAATGCCGGTATGAACCAGTACAAGCCTGTATTCTTGGGAACTGTGGACCCTTCGTCGGACTTGGCTTCTTTGAAAAGAGCAGTCAACTCCCAAAAGTGTATCCGTGCTGGTGGTAAACATAATGACTTGGAGGATGTCGGGAGAGACTCTTACCACCACACATTCTTTGAGATGTTGGGTAACTGGTCCTTCGGTGATTACTTCAAGAAGGAGGCGATTGCATGGTCGTGGAAATTGCTTACTGAAGTGTACAAGCTCGACAAAGATAGGTTGTACGTTACATACTTTGGTGGCGATGACAAACAGGGACTCCAGCCTGATTTGGAAGCCAAGCAGTTATGGCTCGACGTTGGTGTTGATGAAGACCACATATTGCCGGGAGATGCGAAAGACAACTTTTGGGAAATGGGTGACCAGGGTCCCTGTGGACCATGCTCGGAGGTCCACTACGATAGAATAGGAGGAAGAAACGCTGCAAATTTAGTCAACATGGACGACCCAAACGTGTTGGAAATTTGGAATATTGTGTTCATACAATACAACAGAGAGCCTGACTCCAGTCTTCGCTCTTTGCCCAACAAACACATTGATACCGGAATGGGTTTTGAAAGATTGGTTTCCATCTTACAGGACAAATCCTCAAACTACGACACAGACGTTTTCCAACCAATTTTCCAACAAATCCGTGAAATCACCGGAGTTAGACCATACACTGGTAAATTTGGTACAGAGGACAAGGATGGTATTGATACCGCTTATAGAGTCATCGCAGACCACGTCAGAACATTAACATTTGCCATCAGCGACGGTGGGGTTCCCAACAACGAGGGTAGAGGATATGTTTTGAGAAGAATCTTGAGAAGAGGTTCCAGATATGTGAGGAAATACATGAACTACCCTATTGGTACATTCTTCCAGCAGTTGATCCCTGTTGTTATTGAGCAAAACAAGAGCATTTTCCCGGAGTTAGTTGCCAAGCAAGAAGACTTGAAGGAAATCTTGAATGAGGAGGAGCTCTCGTTCGCCAAGACTTTAGACAGAGGTGAGAAGTTGTTTGAGCAGTACTCCATTGTTGCATCCAAGACCCCAGAGCAAACATTGAGTGGTAAGGATGTGTGGAGATTGTATGACACATACGGTTTCCCCGTTGACTTGACTAGATTAATGGCAGAGGAAGCTGGTCTCAAGATTGACGAGGAAGGCTTTGAAACTGCAAAAGAAGAAAGTAGAGAGGCATCCAAAAGCAAAAAGACTGCTGGAGGGGAGGTTTTGGTGAAACTTGACGTACATGCTTTGGGTGAATTGGATAAGAATGATAAGGTTACCAAGACGGACGACTCATACAAGTATGGTGCTGAGAACGTCAAGGCTAAAGTTTTGGCAATCTACAATGGTAAAGAGTTTGTGGAGGAAGCTAATGGTGAGAACACAGACATTACACAGTATGGTATCATTTTGGATAAGACTCCCTTTTATGCAGAACAAGGTGGACAAGAGTTTGACACGGGCAAGTTAGTTGTGGACGGCTCCTTTGAGTTCAACGTTGCCAACGTTCAAGTGTATGCGGGATATGTGTTGCACACTGGATCTATCGCAGAAGGTTCCATCAAGGTGGGAGACGACCTTATCGCTACATACGATGAATTGAGAAGATGGCCAATTAGAAACAACCACACTGGTACCCACGTGCTTAACTACGCGTTGAGGGAAGTCTTGGGTGACGGAGTTGACCAAAAGGGATCGCTCGTTAACCCAGATAAGTTGAGGTTTGACTTCTCTCACAAGCAGGCACTTACCCCAGCGGAATTGAAGCAGGTTGAAGACATCAGCAACGAGTACATCAAGTCAAACAAGGTTGTGTACGCAAAGGATGTTGCATTGGGAGAGGCCAAAAAGATCAATGGCTTAAGAGCGGTGTTTGGAGAAACGTACCCGGATCCAGTCAGAGTTGTTTCCATAGGTGTCCCAGTGGATGACTTATTGGCTGACCCATCTAAGGACAACTGGAGCAAAGTTTCTATTGAGTTTTGTGGTGGTACCCACGTTACCAAGACTGGCGAAATCAAGGACTTGGTTGTTATTGAGGAGTCAGGTATTGCAAAAGGTATTAGAAGAATTGTTGCGCTCACCGGACAAGAGGCTCACAGAGTGCAGCAGATTGCAAAGGATTTTGAGGCTGAGATTGATAGAGCAGCGTCCTTACCTTTTGGATCTGAGAAAGAAGCTACTACCAAGGACTTGGGTGTACGTCTCAAGAAATTAACCATCTCCACCTTGACAAAACAAGCACTCAATGAAAAATTCACGAAATTGGACAAGTCAATCAAGGATGAGCAAAAGTTGAAGCAAAAGGAAGAGAGTAAGAAGACCATAGAGTCCGTTACCAAGTGGTTGGAGAGCGAAGAAGGCAAGGTGCAAGAATTCTTTGTTTCGCACGTTCCAATTGGTGCAAACGCCAAAGCTATTACAGAGGCGATCAACTTGTTGAAAAAGCAAAACAAGACGAAATCTATCTACTTAATCACCGGAGGTAGCAGCGATGCAGACCCAAAGATTGCTCACGGATGCTACGTCTCCGATGAGGCCATTGCGAAGGGCGTCAACTCCTCTGACTTGGCCAAAGCTGTGAGCGAGCAGATTGGAGGTAAAGCCGGAGGAAAGGGCAACGTTGTGCAAGGTATGGGTGACAAGCCTGCTGGAATCAAGCAGGCAATTGAGAACGTGACCAAGTTGTTCTCTGAGAAGTTGTAATGAGGTTAGTTTCTGCTTACATAGTAAAATCGTGTTTATATGTATATATACATTATATTTTGTGTGCAGTGTGTCGCGTAGGGCAATTACTTTGGGTCTGTGGTTGTCAAGACTTCTTCCTCTTCCACAGTGATCTCTTTGGCGTCTCCTTGTACTCCGGCGATCACTTTTTTCACCACCTCACGCAAATAATCGACCGGCACTGTATCGTTACCTATGACACTGATTGTGTTGATTTTCCACGAAAAATGCGGATAGCTTCCAAGCTTTACGCTTTGCTTTCCGTATTTTGTATCAGTTTCCTCTTGTAATGCTGTGAGAAACGGGGCAAGCTCGCTTTCGCCTGTTTTTGTGGTCACGAAGAATCGTGTCAATTGGTTTTTGTGGACTCTTGGCTTGATATAGTCGCCCAACCCTTCTAGGAGTGACTTAAATAGTTGTGGTACCCCAGGAAGAATATACACTTGTTTGTTGATCCCAACTATCGGGACCCAAAGGTTGTCGTCCAAGTATATCTTCTCTACTTGATCGCCCTTAGGGATGGTGGCCATTCTATAGAACGCCTGAAGTTGCTTCTCGTTGAGCCCCAGCAAATACAGAGCGCGAAGTCTTTGCATTCTGTCAACCACTTCCTGATCCAAACTGCAGTCCAAGTTGAATGCCTTGGCAATCGCCGAATAGCTTATATCGTCATGAGTGGACCCTATTCCTCCGCTTGTGATCACAAACAGGCATTTATCCTGGTCCACAAGGGCACGCAATGACGTGATTATGTCATTTTCGTCATCTCCACACACAATTGTACGCTTGAGAGGGAGAGAAAGCTCATTGAAGCAATACTTTGCAAAGACATGCGAGTTTGTGTCTAGGATTTTACCATTTAGAACCTCATCACCAATGATAAGAATTCCGGCGGTCTTTATAACGGAGCCGTTTGCAGACATATATCGTCTAGTGGAAACTAGTGTAGTACGAAGTATGATGACGAAGTAATTGGTGAACACGAGCGCAAAGAAGAGCGTAGAGTATGGCTATTCCTCACCCTTTATTCGTATATTGTCCCAGCCTTATACACAGAAATCCTGTACATAGATCAACTGCATATGGTCCATAAGCCGATAAGGAAAGATTCTAGCGTGTGGCAGTATCAAACGGAGAGACGAGAGCAACAACTTGCAATGTTAGCTCTGACGCTACCCTATAGTTGTAGAGCCACACTGTGCATCTCTTTTAGTGATACATAGGAAAGTGTGTCAAAGCGGACTGACTAAGCATTTACCACTAAGGATCTCCGCACTTGCATCGCTTCCCAGTGGCTGCGAAACTGTGTGCATTCCGACCTCGGTTCCGCTGCTCACAGTACATCACCCGCTGCATCACCACTAAACCTTCACAGCTACGGACCCGAGATTTTGACTCTCACGTAATTCGTTCGGACTCATGCTGGCCAAGACCTTGCTGTCTTATGTATCATCTCTTATTCTTGTCAACGAGTGCCAACTTTAAACTCCGTATCACGTGCCTTATTCTTCAATGTTGCACAGCCACACTTCTCTTTAGACTGTAACTACTGTCAACAAGTCGGATCCACTCTCCTTGCAAACTTCCATCGTACGTCGATAAGGAATACTGGAGGCGTCGTAACTCTCCCGCGTGAGTTTCCCTGACGATATATCACATCTACTTTGCAACCGCCACTGGTTCCCACTCAAGAATGCAACTTCAAGTTAGATACCGATCGGAAATGCTTATTTCTAACCACTGCACACGACATTACACAATATTGAAATCTTTTTTTTTTGAGGCTATTGGTAATAACCCTAATTTCCAGAAGCCTCCCCTGCAGTTCTCGCCATCCAAACGGATACCCACAACTCCTTACCCACCCCCCCCTGAATCCATATATACGCTATAACCTTGTGTTAGACCCCCTTCAACGACCTTAACTATATCACAGTCCCCTTTTAAGTTACTTGCTCGAACACATAACCTTCATCAGCTGTCCAAGCCAATCCCTTCCCAGCCGAAATTTTGAAGCCATAGAAGCCCATTTAGTTCTTGATAACTATGGGAAATAGCCCGTCCAAAGATGATCCTCTACCGACGTCGTCAAATCATAAAACCTCAGTAAATTCAAGCTCTGGTGAAGAGCAAGATGATTCTGCCCAAGCTGCTCTATCGCGGCTACGTGGCCCTCATGAAAAAGGGTCACGTAGCTTTCAGCACCAGCTGATGGCTATAAAAATCGGTAAGAAGAGTGATGAAATCACTTTTCCTCATAAATCCAACGTTAGTAGCGACGTTAATAAAACTAATACTGAACCAGCCAACTCCGGCTTGAGTCAGAGTCACGTTAAGGGCTCTAGTTCTGGTTCAGCTAACTCAAAGAGACAAGACTTGGCTCTCGACTTGGAAATCAGTGCCTCCATGGCTAAATTGTTGAAAACCACTGCCTCTTCGTCTCCTCTCAATAGTGCGTCTGTTTCGTCGTCCCCAGACTATTCGTATGCTCGTCCTTTTGTCAGTACGACCTATGGTTCTTCAGTGGACTCCGAAAAGTCTAATGTCACTTCACCTGTCTTCACAGCTTCCAATGATGATCTGGAGCTGTCATTGTCTTCGTTTTCTTTGCCATATAGTGGTGGAGATGACAAGGAGATCAATAATGACTTGTTGGAACCCATAGTAGAGTGCTCCGCACTGGCCTCCTTAGAGTCCTCTCCGGTGCCGACTCCAATTCCAGTGAAGGCAACCACCAGCACTAGCATTGGGACTTGCACTGGAACTAGTACCGGCTCTAGTCCCGGTGCAAGTTCTATGAAGCTTGCCAGCTTTAGGGGAATCAAGTCCACTTCATCTTCTAGCCTCTCCTCTGCACTGGCTTCTCCTCCGTTAATCAAAACAATCAACAAAAACACTGAAGGTATTGACCTCGACTTGATCATTGATAGATTGTTAGAGATTGGGATGAAACGTCCTGGTACTTCCGCTTCGTCGCGAAAGAGACAGGAAAAGGATAAGTTGCCCCTCACTTTGACTGAAATCAAGTATGTGTTGACAAAGTCAAGATCAATTTTCTTGGAGCAACCAACGTTACTCAGGTTGTCGCCACCAGTAAAAGTTGTTGGAGATATTCACGGTCAGTTTCACGACCTCATAAGAATCTTTAACTCATGTGGTTATCCCCCATACACAAATTATTTGTTTTTGGGAGATTATGTGGACCGTGGATATAAGTCATTAGAGACAATTTTACTTCTCTTGTGCTACAAGATTAAGTATCCGGAGAACTTTTTTATGCTCCGTGGTAACCATGAAAGTGCAAATATCACGAAGATTTATGGCTTCTATGATGAATGCAAGAGGAGATTACTGACAGTTTCAGGTTCCGCCAGGAATGGAAGTGGTAAGATGTGGAAATCATTTATTGATGTTTTCAACACTTTACCAATTGCAGCGACAATTAACGATAAAGTTTTTTGCATTCACGGTGGATTATCCCCAGAGTTGACTGATTTGAGACAAATTCAAAACATCAAACGCCCAACTGACATTCCTGAACGGGGTTTGTTAGCTGATTTGTTATGGTCTGACCCCGATGCGCTGATAAAGAACTTTTCTATTTCGGATTGGCCGAAGAATGATCGTGGGGTGTCTTACTGTTTCGGTAGGAAACACGTTGATTATTTCTGTTCCAAATTCAAAATTGATCTTATCGTTCGAGGACACATGGTTGTTGAAGATGGCTATGAATTTTTTAACAAGCGGAAGCTTGTGACTATCTTCTCCGCCCCAAACTATTGTGGGGAATTTGACAATTTTGGAGCTGTCATGAATGTGGACAAAAAGTTGTGCTGCTCATTTGAGTTGTTGAAACCTTTAAAATAAAGCAGCACTATATTAGAGTTATTAAAAATTTTCGAAAAAGATTGAAAAAACAGCTACTTACGACTTTGATTTTTTGTGGAAAACTGGTTTTCTGGAGCAGGAAAGGAGGGGTCCTTCCTATTTTTCGCTCCTGCTTCAGTACATTTATTCGTCTTGTCGTTTATGACTGCAACGATTAACAAACATTATGTTTTTTTACTTCAAATTCTTGAACTACTAATGTTCATTATTATTTTCTTCTTTTTATTTTTTGGGGAAGCAAATATATACAAAGGCGTGTTAATAGTTATCTGTAGCATAGTCATATGGAAACCGATTAGTCATATGAGTAATCATTTCTTCTTTCTCTTGAGGAAAGAAAGATTAGGAAGCAAGGAACCTTGTCTGTATCTGAAGAGCCAGTATAAGGCAAGCATTGCGAAGAGA
This sequence comes from Dujonia schatavii, assembly GCA_003707405.2. Lineage (NCBI taxonomy): Eukaryota > Fungi > Ascomycota > Pichiomycetes > Serinales > Debaryomycetaceae > Dujonia > Dujonia schatavii. The sequence goes on along the minus strand of PPIY02000031.1, from coordinate 47,999 downwards.
TCAAAAATGATATAGACACAGAAGAAACCCAAATTTCTCCATCTATAGGAACGCTTGATTCCAATATTGGCCAAGTAAGGATCGGTACTCGTGTAAGAGCAGTATCCACAATGCGTTGTAGCATTTGGGTCCAAGAGGTAACCACCTGCTTCCTGGATGAAATTGGCAACGTACTGTTGGCAAGTTTGACCAGATGGTGGATTGAAGAATGCCAATTCATCTTCAGCACATACGACTTTTCTTCCCAGCATAATACTAGACACTAAGTTTTGAATAAAATATGTGTAAGGACTTACCTTATTCATAAAAGTCCAAAATCCAGGCATCAAGTGAATAGGTTGAACAACACCACAAAAGGCGACAATAAATGTGTAAAAGAAGGAAACTAAAATGGCTGCAGTTTGCACGTCTGGAGCAATATAAAGCATCATTAAACCAAAACTGATATAGTAGAATTGGAAAAAGAAACCCAATGTGAAGTAAAAGAACGCTGCATGAGAGGGTGCGAAGTCAGCTTGTGTTGGGAAATATATTGATGCGAACATTGCTGCTGAACCAACAAAGCAGTATGGGAGCTCGTTGATGAACTGAGTGAGAATCATAAGTGACCAGTGGTAAGTGTTCGATAACTTCTCTCTGATTTCGAATAAATCACGGCCAGCAATAGCATGCGACTGCATTTGATTGATTAAAGGAGCTGCAACCACAATGGACAAGAAAGCTGTGAACATTCCATTTTGAATACCGATAACGCTATGTTTGATGCCAAAGAAAGTAAATCCAATGAAAAGACCAGCTGTAACGTACAAACCAATTTTCGCACCAATATACTCAGTGTCTCTAAAAAACGTCAAAGCAGTTCTGCGAAGAACAATCATAAACTGATATGGATATGGGGTAGCGTATTTAGAGGTCATTTGCTTCAACTCTTTACTTGAGTAACTTCCTTCAGGATTCATAGAAGAGTATTTGTGAAGTAGTGTCTTTCCCTGTTGGTCAGCTTCCTGTTTCTCTGGTGAGTTGTTCCAAATCTGACTCCAGTCTTCTTTCACGGAGGCAGTGGCACCAGCACCTATAGCTTCAAGAATGTATTCAGCAGGATTTTCAGAATCTTCACAATGTCTCGCACCATTCTTTTCAAAGTAATTCAAGATTGTATTCGAGTGGTCACCAATGTCACCGAAGTACACAGTCTTTCCACCTTTTTTCAACAACAACAATCTATCAAACTGTTCGAACAAAGTTGCTGATGGCTGATGGATGGTGCACAAGATAGATTGACCTGCACTGGCCAAATCTCTCAACAACTTTACAATGGCCCAGGCGGATTGAGAATCTAAACCAGAAGTAGGCTCATCCAAAAATAACAATAATGATGGTTTTGCAACTAATTCCACACCAATACTCAATTTCTTTTTCTGTTCGACGTTCAATCCATTTCCACTTTGTCCAACAATAGCATCAGCATATTCATTCATATCGAGAATAGTGATAATTTTTTCAACGTAGTCAAGCTTCTCTTCGTCGCTCACTTCAATCGGTCTTCTTAATCTTGCTGCAAATCTTAAAGACTCTCTCACTGTAATTTCAGAGGTGTGAACGTCTTGCTGTTGTACATAACCGGTTCTTCTGCTAAAACTTGCGTCCAATTTGTGGCCATTGACTAACATATCGCCAGTGACTACACCCATGGAGATTCTCTGGGCCAAAACATTCAACAATGTGGTTTTACCAGCACCTGATTCACCCATAAGAGCTGTCAAAGTTCCTGGGACACAGAAACCAGAAACAGAGTCTAACAATGTCCTCTGCTTTCCATCGTAAGGGATGACATAATCAACATCCTGCCATACAAAAACATCTTTTGACTTCAAGTCTTCGAAAACAGCGTTGGCAGCACCTGCAGAATCAATATCTTCCTTCTCCAACGATGTAGAAGCAGCTGTGTCACCTTTATCTTCAGGTAACACAATGGAGTCTGGAACTTTGCCGCGGACAAATATCAACTTGTCACCTCCGCCAACAACAGGTTTCACAAATTCAACCCCGATAGCATTTATAACGGTAAAGAAAACGTAGAATCCAATTAAAATACCCAAGTTTCTCCAAACGTGTGTGTAACTATACGTGAAACTGACTCTGAGATAGTCATCACCCAGTACCCAAGATTGGCCAGGAACTGATCCTCTAAAGGAGCAAACCTGTTCACCAGGACCTAAGTCTGTGTATCCAGGGCCCCGAGGTGTTAAATAAATACCATCACAATCCATTTTTCTTCCATGGAATTCGGTTGAAATCATAGCTTCAAATCCATAAAGTAATGGATTAATGTACGAGATCCATTTGAACCAAGGATGCATCGAAGGTCTTTGAATCATGAAAGACGAATACATAAGGAGGGCAAGGACGAATAAACCGGCAATCATGTTGGCACCGGCAATAGTCTTATTTAACGCTGCCACGGCCTTGAACAAGGCCGATATGGTATTTGACAACAAAAATGTGAACATGAAAAAAATGAAGAACTTGCCAGCTTGTCTAGCCAAATTGGAAAGGAAGTACAAAACAATCACGAAGAACACAGTGACAATGAAATTCACAGGAATTGTAGCAATAGAGTAAGCCAAGGCATCAGCAGACGTGTGGTAGAATGAATAGTTTTTCTGCTTCATCAAAATGGTTCTCGTGTCGAATGCGGCAGAAACTTCTGCTAAACTCATCAAAGAAACATACAAAGCTGCAAAAAATACAACACCACCACGCGAAAACGATCCGCTCACAGAATCTGGTGTGTTGTAGTATAAGGAACCAGTAATAAGACCTTGTGACAAGGCTGCAACAATTTGAGTAACTGTGTACGCCTTATCACCCCAGATTGCTTGAAATCTTCTGATAGTGCATAATTTTAGCTGTTCTAAGTAGTTGACCGTGAACCTAGATGAGATTCTTTGGTATTTCATCTTCTCTTGCTTGAGCGAAGTGTAGTAGTTGTTTCTCGTTTCATCACCATTGACGCTCTCGTTATACTCTTCTATCTCTTGCTTCAACTTTGCGTACTCTGGTGAGCTTAACCAATACCTTTCAAATTCTTCTGCAGTTCTGGGTACCTTGTCCTCAAAACCGGCACGTGGGAAACGACCAATTGGATCAGTGATTGCAGTTAAGAATTCAGAGGTAGATTGTCTTGCTGGACATTCCCAACCCATATTCTCGAAATATGCCTTGGCCTCTTCTATGGGACCGAAGTAAACTTGGTGGCCACGGTATAAGACAGTAACCTTGTCAAAGCACTCATAAATACTCTCACCAGCTTGATAGATAGTGACGAAGGCAGCTACTTTCAACAAGTTTGTTGAAGTACGGATTGCTCTTGTGAATTCCAATGCGGTGGAAGCGTCCAATCCTCTGGTCGCATTATCCCAGCAGTAAATGGAGGCACGGCATGCTAATGCCTCAGCAATTGACACTCTCTTACGCTCACCACCGGAAACTCCTCTAACGTAATCATTACCAACTTTTGTATGGTAAGTGTGTCTCAAACCAAACACAGTGGCGAGGATTTCCTTCATGGCATCGATATACTGAGCACGGGTAATCCCATTGATTCTCATTTCAGGGGTTTTGCATGCAATAGCAAACTTCAATGTTTGCTCAACAGTCAAGTGCGGCATATGGACATCCAACTCTGGGTTATAGACCAAATCGTTTCTGAAATGCTTCAACATTTCCTTTTGGTCTAACCCATCGTATCTGATGTCTCCTGAGACAGAAGTAAATAAATCGAGATCGGTGCCGCCCAAGGTTTTCAAAAGAGACGAACAGCCTGCACCGGGTCTGCCCAAAACTAAAACCATATCACCTGGTTTCGCATACCCGCTGATATTCTTTAAGATAGCTCTGTCGGGAGTATGCTTTCTAGCTCTGGCAGCCATGATTGCACCAACTGGGCCCTTCAACATATCCAAAACGGTAGGAACAATGGAAAAGGTCTGATCAACGCCCTTCACTTCAATGTTTTGGAAGGTAACACCTGCAGAACGCAAGTGAATACCTTGCTTAGAGGCCAATGATGTGAAAAGTGATAAAATGTTCTGCAAGTCGAAGTCATCTGGGCTCAAGTTAAATTCTGGATTTCTTCTTGATAACTCCCTGGAGAGAGTTTCTAACCTTTGCAACACTTCTTCTTGACCCAAACTAGTGACAGTTCTGGCCAAATCGAGATGGTCACCCGGGTCACCTCCAAACTCAACGATACTGGCATCTGACGAATGGACAGTTGTATCCGTCATGACGCAATGCTTCTACTGAAATACAAGACTGGACAAGTCTGGTTTATTAGATGCGGTAGAATGCGTAAAAGGGGATGAGAGTAAAAAAAAACAATACAATAACACCTACATAAAAAGCTTTGGAGGCAATGACCCGCTTAATATATCAAAAGTTTATGGAAAGTTAGTGTAAATACTTGTGGTAAAACGTTTCTGCAACTATCGGCCGAAAGATTATACTTTCGTGCCTAAATTAATTCCGTCCGACCCAGTATTCTCAGGGAGCAATACGTGGGAGGAAAGGGATTCAGATAGGCTTCCATTTTAAGGTACGGAAGTTCTTAGAACCACTTCGAAGTCATGGCGGCAGAATTCAAAAGCGATGCATTGTGTCTTGATATAGAGTTTGTATGAGTTCATGAAGGGGATGAGCTGACTATAGAGGAGGGGGGAACGCATCTTGGCCAAAATGTAGGCCAGTATACAGCCTCATCTGCCTATATGCAGCACAGACGGTGAAAAGAGACGGGGGACGGAAATAAGAAATGGCTTTGTGTAATATTCCGGAATCCTACATCGTTTTTACCCGTACAAACAAAGAAAGTGCGGTGAATCGACGGCACAAAAGAAACAAATGCACGCAGTTGCTCAGTTTTTCAGTTTGGTAAACCTGACTAATGTTCCAGGGTATACATTTCCGTGCATCTAAAAATAATGCGTGCTTTTGATGTTTTCTATGCGTACAAGAAGGTTCTTGAAGAAAGTGTTCATGATTAGAAGCTTACAAAATTTTATGTGCGCCAATTGTGTATCCATGTATAACCTTTTATTGCTTCGCTTATTCTATAAGCGATAGCTTAACCTACCCGTGTCTTTTTTGAAAAAGACGATTTAATCCTCCAATTCTCACCCCTTTGGCCCTTTTACCTTACCCTCTTAACTGTCTTCCGATTGTATAGAGTATCTTCTCTTCAAATGCGGTGACGACGATCCGTCCATGCTGTAACCGAATGTGTTGAACTTGGTTGGCTTATCAAATGCATCAAGGTTCAAGTTTTTCGCGGCTGCAGATGTTGATGGGGCTGCTTTTGTTTCTGTAGCTGCCGCTTCAATTGTTGCTGCTGCTTCCGTATATGAGGTGGATGTTTTTTCTACGGTGATGCAGGACGTGTTGTCAATGTGAGGTGTAGATGACTGGTAGTCAAAGTCCTCATCAGAGTCATATATATCCTCATCTTCGTAAATGACGTCGTCATCGTCGATGTCATCTCCACCACTGTCGTCTTCGCTTTCTCTTTCGAGGCCATCATTCTCGACCGTGCCCTGTTCATAGTGCAAGTCGCGCCGCTCAAGGCGAGCTTGCTCATCGCCAAATGCCTCATACAAGTTCGTATCCCCTTTGGTAACGTTCTTCCCCATCAATTGTATCAATTGATAGTAGTATAGATCCAAAACATCTTTTGCGTATTTGATACTTGACTTACCATTTTCCAATTGCTTGGCTGGCATACATTTCCAGTCCACTCTGGTTAAAAAGTCCAACTCCAAGCAATTCAACTCACTTATGGCCACACCACCGACTTTGGCATAATGATCATTGGTGTAGAAAAAATCCTCCATTGATTTCTGCGATAACATGGTCCCAACCAATAGAAACCGATGCACTGTCCACGAATTCAAAGTGAAGTATGGTTGATAGTGGTGCGATAACAAGTCAATGTAGTATATACTAGTTAGCAAAGTGGCGTTTGTAAAGTTGTTAAACTTGGTCAATCTAGTTAAATACGTCGGGATTGATATACTTGGAGGCGTTCTTGAGTGATATCTGGTTAGCCACGAAGATTTGCCGCTAGATTCGCTCTCACCCTGGGGCTTAGATATAGACTCTGGAACGTTGTTGTCGTTTAATAATATCAACGACCGGAGCATTCTAGAAACTAACGTTATGAGATGATCTATCGAGCAGTCAATGAAGTCATTTGGTAATCTGATAGATGTGCCACTAACCACTGTTGCAGCAGAAGATTTTGCAACCTCTGATACCTTCTCAGGAGGCTCAGCAGGAGAAGTGGTTTCTTCGGGACAAATTTCCTGTCGAAGCCTGGAATGGACTGATGGTGAAGTTAAGATTTCAACGTGTGGGCTTTTTGATTGCCACAAGTTCTCCGGTATTGGCTTTGTCTTCACCTGCTTCCAACGGGCCTGAGCATGACCACCGTCGTTATCTTCACGATTTTGCTTCCTGTGCTGGATATGGTGTAGGCCAGTTTGCTTCTTCTCGATGACGGCTTTTACATTTTGCCGTTGCTGTTGCTGCTGCCGTTGCTGTTGCTGCTGCTGCTGCTGCTGCTGCTTTTGTAAGTCCTCAACCGAATGAACCTCTTTCGCTTCGTGTGGGCGAATGTATGACTTGTAAAACACATCCTTGTTGAGCTTAGCATAAGCAGGAAAGCTGGTGCTGTTTCTACCCTCTCGCATGTAAGTTTGCAAGAATGAGTCCTTGAGGACATGCCGAGACTCTCCGGAGTCCGACATTGACGAACTCGAGGAGGATGATGAGGAAGACCGCATCGAACTTGTACTTCGGTTCAGCCTGGAGTCCCTACGATTTCGTTTGTCCTTGTCAAAGTCCAGATACTTGTCGTGTGGGTCATTCGTGGATGTGCTCATCGCTGAAGACCCAGCGGAGGACGCACCATGCACAAGCTGGTAAAACCCTCTATAACATCGGCTCGACGGTGAGGAAAAGGGCGATACTCGCTCTATCACACTCATTGTATACTATATTTGATCGCGGTAACAGTTCATATAGCTTGGTACGTTGTTTGTTGCTGTAAAATATGTTTTTGGTGACCTCTTTTCTCGGTTCTGTATTGAGTTTGTTATACTTTAATGAGATCAAAAAGTCAAAGAAAATTGAAGAAAAAAAAAATGTATATAGAGGTAGAATAACCTGATTCAGCCTAGGGTGGGGAATCTGTTTATTGCCTTACAGAATGGTAGACCCAGATTAAAGATGTAACGTTTGGTCGTCCTGAACACCGTCGACAAGTGTATCTTTTTATCCGTTCTAGAATGGAATAGAGCAAAGTATTAATCGTGGGCCAGCAAATTGCTAGGCTCTGGATGCTAATGTACTAACCGTGGAGCACGTGGTCCTGTATGTAGCTCAGGTGTCATACAAATGACCGCCCACGTTTTCCGCACTCCAGGAAATTCATATCAGCGAAGGCTGCCTACATCTCTTTTTTGCATTAATTGTGATGCGCATCAGATGAAGCGAGATAATGGCCCAGTTGCAGATCGTATTGCTCTCATTCGTATTTCAGTACGCTACGAGGTGGACGAGGCTCTGGTTTATTGTAGTTGAAGGGACCCACAGGTGATGTTCATAGTGGGGCTGCGATGTGACAAACCTGCACACAGTGCCGCAACAAACTAATAGGAAGGTTCCTGGCTGCTGCCAGTTGTTCCGTGCATTATGGCACATACCCTTCGGAGAATGACAAAGGAACCCCTTCGTGGTTCCAATGAAAAGAAATGAAAGGCAACTCGAGGCGGGAGAAGAAAGTACATGAGTTCATCAGGGTTGGCGGATACAGCCTGCTCGCATACAAGACTCTATTCGCCTAAGGTTAGATAGTTCCAGGAGCCTAAAAATTACCATTTAAGCTTTATTAGGTCCAGTTCTTTAGGTCATAATTTAGCGGCCACGCATTCCGCCTTCATCTGAAACACTTGAAGCAGTAGACAGGGGATGCACCTGAATGAAACACGTAGAACAAGAGTCTATTTTCCTTTTGAAACACAATCCTCGAAGCATAATTAGTTAAAATGCTCTCCTACGTAGGTACTCTAGGGCTTTTGTTATCGATACAAAAAAAACTTCACTAGATCAGATCAGTTAACTAGGAAGGCATCCAAATGTTAATACGATAATCTTCCCCGCGCAAAAAATAGACGTATTTTGTCAAAAGCCCCGACAAACACATGTATTCGCAATAATCGCGAATACACTTACACACTTTTTCGTCTTCATCTGCCTTGGCACCTCTCTATCCACATGATGTCAAGAACCACAGATTTATCGGTATTCCTACACGCACACACAGGCCATCGCACTCGGTATACATCGAAAGACCTGAAACTCATATCTTATTTTGTGAGTCATTACAAAACATACCCACATACATGTATATATATATGTATAAATATTTACATATACGGAGATCTACGAGAAAAATAGAATCCCAGGAGATTCAAATATCGAGCATTTCCAACTTAGTAATGATGCAGTAAGCCATTGCATTGTTACTCGAATGCACATAGAGCAAATTCTTGACGTTCTACAGCAGAGTAGCCCGACGCACACAGAAAAGTGAGGCTCCAATTAAAGCTAAGATGTTACATCGCGATCACGATAATCGACTCGATATTGTTTTGACATTATTTTTTCAAGGCTAATTGTCGCTATTGAAGCGGAATTTCAAAACCGACCTTGCGCAACCTATCACGCAAGCATGAAACTGTGGGTAAGAATGAAAGAGGCTAGCCACCTTCATACAGTAACTTAACAAGTACCACACTGCGGGATGAACGTGGGGTAGGAAGACGTACAATAGTTTGGCTCATTTTGCTACGCTGGATTTACTACGCTGGATTTACTACGCTGGATTTACTACGCTGGATTTACGACACTGGCTGCACCTCTCTCTTGACCAGCTAAATGACTTGACCAGCTAAATAAGTTGTGGGATTGAAGAGGAGTCTTACTGAGACGACACACCGGGCACTACACATTGTCTACTTTACAACAAGTGTGCATAATTTTTCACGAATGCCTTACAGAAGCCACAAAGCTTATCGAAGCTTATCGAGCCAAAAAGTGTGTACTTCAAATTGTGGCATTTGGACGAAAATTTGCAACCATAATCTCACCTGACTTAGAGAAGCTAAACTCATTTTGACTTGATATATAAAGTAATATCCAAGCTACCTCCATCATGTCAATTTGTTTCACATAGGTAATTACCCTCTCTCTTCAAAATGTCCGGATACCTCAGAAAAATCGTGGACCCTATCATAGGTGGTGAAAAGCAAGATCCTGAGACTTTCAATTATGATAATAGCTCAGATGCACAAGAATCCATCGGTGCGCCAGTAGAAGAAGTGAACCCTTTGGGTTACAACTTGGACTACTTCACTGCTTATTTTATGGCTCTTCAAGGTGTTATTGGTACTGGTATCTTTGCGAACCCTGCAAGTGTCGTGCTGTCTATTGGATCGATCGGGGCAAGTTACGTCTTATGGGTCTCTGGTTTCATTATTGCTATTTTCCAAATGTTGGTTTACGTCGAGTTCGTCACTTATTTTAAGCGTCGTTCTGGAGGAAGTGTCGTATACTTAGAGCAAGCTTATCCGAAGCCAAAGTTCTTAGTGGCATCAACTTATGCTGCTGTTAGCGTCATCTTATCATTTCTGACTTCCTCTGCTATCGCCTTTGGCTCTTACATCTTATCTGCTGCGAATTATAAGGCATCAGCTTGGGAGCAAAGAGGTGTTGGAGTTGCTGTTCTTGCTTTCACTAGCATTTTGACAATAGCCAATTCCAGAGTTGCCCTCAAGTTTTCAAACTTCTTAGGGTTCGTGAAAACAGTTTTCGTTATTTTTATTGCTATCTCTGGTCTCGTTGTCCTCGGCGGTCACACAAGAATCAAGCATCCAAAATCTATCTTCCAAGACTCATGGAAAGGATCCACCAGTGATGGAAATGCCATTTCCAATGCCATCATTAAGGTATCCTTTGCTTACGGAGGAACCCAGTACCTCTTTGCCATCGCCGGTGAAGCTGATCCTAGAAAGAACAAGAAAATGTTCACTATCTTCTTACCGTTTGTCATGTTGTCTATCTTTATTATCTATCTCTTGATTATCACTGCTTTTTACGCTGGCATCAATGATATCACAACGCTTAAGAAGTCAGGTTCCTTAGTTTCTTCTGTTTATTTTGAGGCCCTTTTCGGTACAAAGAAGGCCACCCAGGCTCTTGATGTCTTTGTTGCCCTTTCTGCTTTAGGTCATTTGCAAGCTGTTATCATCGGTCAATCAAGAATTATCAGAGAGTGTGGAAGACAGGGTGTATTACCATACGCAAGTTGGTGGACTACCACTAAGCCATGGGGTACTCCAGTCTTACCAGTTATCGCTATTTTTATTGTCAACTTAGTTGTCTTACTTGCTCCACCTCCAGGTGATGCATACAACTTTGTTGTTGATATTGGTTCTTATTCTGGTTATATTTTCAGTTTGCTTTTGACTGTTGGATTGTTATTTGTGAGAAAATCGAGAAAAGCTGCTGGATTAGGTTCTGAAGGTTTCCAAGTACCATTGCCTATATTGATCTTTACGATTATCTACGATATTTTTGTCATTGCAATGGCATGGGTTCCACCAAATAATGGGACATTGATCGGTTCTGATGTCTCATTCTTCTACGCTGCGTACACTATAACAACTGTGGGTATATTGATTTTATGTGTGCTCTATTACTATTTGTGGGATAGGGTCGTTCCACGGATTTATGGCTATGAACACAGAACATCGTTTTATACGTTGGAGAACGGTGAGAAAGGACACACTGTTGTGAAAGTTTACAAAGCAGACTTGGCTGAGTGGGATGCAACGCATGATTCAAATGGAAAATTAATCGAGGAAGGCCTGATATCCTCTTTAAATGTCGAGAATGTTGACGAAATTGAGTTGGGTAAAAAGGCATCGGGATAATGAAGGATAAATAGCTTGTATTAACGTATAAATATAAGATTTTATGAAGATAAAGAATGCTACGCACAAAACAAATGAAAAATAAATCGAGAAAGACCTAAAATCATCTTTAACGTATACACAGAAGATATAACGAGGAAGAGAAGGCACCAGGGTGATAACAATAAAGGATACATAGCTTGTATATACGTGTATGGGAATAAAAAATGTTAGGCACGAAACTAGAAGAAAAATAAACCGAAGACGACCTAATATCATCTTTTACGAGAAGAATGCTAGGTAAATCGAGGACGATCCCATATCATCTGTAAACGTATATGCCGAAGATAAATAGCATGTATATACGTATAAATGCAAGATTTTATGAGAAGAATACTAGGCACGAAACAAATAAATCGAGAAGACCTAATCCTTAACGTATACACAGAAGATTCAATGAGGAAGAGGAGGCATCAGGATTATGACAATAACTGATAATTAGCTCGTATGAACATCTAAGTATAAGGATTTTAAGAGAATAAAGAAAGATATAAGGAGGAAGGAAAGGCATTAGGATGATAATAATAGAGGATAAATAGCTTTTACAAACGTATAAATGTAAGCTTTTATGTGAAAGAATGCTAGGGCACGACACAAATGAAAAGTAAGACCGCTTGTTATACGCTTAATGTGGAAGAAGAGGATCGAAGAACGATATATGAGAAGGATCATGCCAAGTTTAACGTAGATACCAGAATGTTGACTAATGCTTTAAAGAAGAAGGAGAAGAACAGACTTATTAGACAACTCCTGACCAGTTGATAAACTAGATTCCTAGATTACAGCTACACGTACAAACCCTACATCAGAAAGAGCGTAGAGGCAAAAGTTGAATGAGCTGCCATAGAACGATAAACAGCCTCCTTAAAAATCACAGAAGAACCTCAGTTGAAAGTAAAGACCCACAACCGTTAACAGATTGAGAGAGAAATGAAAGCAAATGAGTTTGGTTGACATATGAGCAAATGGGGGCCATATTAGCGGCTACAGCAGCTGGAAAGTATACATAACATGATGTGACTAGGTGATAAGGAACTAGAAATCAAACTAACGTCTTCCCTTGGAATCTACATTGAATAAAGACATTCATTTCTACTTAGACGGTGATCTCCATACACTCATCTTCTCTAATTATTGAGCTGAAACGCAATGCAAATAGTGATTCCAGAATGTAATGTACTGATTACCCTAACGACAAGACTGAAGAATTAAACGTGAACAGATCAAGTGTAATATTGTTGTCTCTGGGAAATAGTCAACAGGAACTTCGGCCATGATACTCTTCCATTAGATCTACATGGAGAACATAAGCACATACCTGTATGAATCGTGCTAGACCCCACTTCATACTAGAAAAACTCCATTTATATCTGTAGCTATATCACACCAGTCAACATTGGCTTGCCTGGTACTTGTCTGATTGTTAATAGCAAAGGCAAAACTAAAAACGACTAAGGTATCTCGTGAACTTATGCTTATGTCTTTCTAGTCAAACATTCTAAGACGATAAAGAAGCATTCAATGGATGTTCGTCAGTGCAAGGAATGGAATATCATGCGAGTATCATTCATGTATAACAGATACTCCCATGTATTTGAATGGAAGCATGAGTGAATATGATATTGAGTATATGGTTTTATGTATTCGTTATTTGAGTGACACACAGTTACCAAGCGCTCCTGTGTTCAGCAAAGGACTACGTTAGCACTCAGAATGTCTCCATTTATGAATCAGAAAGCCAATTTGTGGACTGGAAGTGAATGTAAATTTTAAAATGTAGAGGTTCATGGATGTCAATTCTTTTTTAGTTACGACACATAATGTATTCTTGGTGGTACAACACGCGTGGGATGGATAAGATATATTATGAGAGCCCTGAATTAATTATAAACATATATATGGATTTCTTATATATTCTAATTTGATATAATTTCATCTAGTTTGTTTATGTGAATTATTGAGTAACATATGTTTCAATTTTCCTCACTCGTAGTGTGCTATTGGCTAAGAGACTCTAGTTAACTTTGTTTTCGAACGGTGAAAGAGGCAAAGGCTTTTGGTTGTAATCATAAATTCATGCATGATTGTTAGAGCCGTTTGTGAATGGATAATAATAGTGCTTGTTGGCTGTCTTGAAAAGTAAGATTGTCTTCCTCAATTCCTCATATACATACTGTAGGTCGATTCTGCTATGGTGTACAATATTTTGTTCTTGTGACTGGACGATTAGATACTTTCTTTATTTGCTTTAGTAGCAGTATGTTTCATTTTCTTTGTAGTTCAGCCGGAATTACTGGGGTAGGTGACAGGAGTATCGGCGAGGATGAGGGTGATGAGCACGTTGTGCTGAAATATAGTTTGTATTGCCGGTAATTGTATTCACTTAGTCTTCAATACGTTTTTCCCTATATAGTGGAGAGGTATTGTATCTCATGGTAATTCGTTTCCTGTGTGGTTCGGATGCTATCAGCTTCGCCTTCCCTAGTCTAGTAAGCCCTCTGTGCAAATCAATTTCAGTTTTTACAGCTACAAGTTGAACTTTCCTTGCAAAGCAATCTCGTAAGGATGGTACACATTTAAATTTATGCTTGGCGATTCGTTTGATTATCATGATACTTATAACTATGTTTAGTACTTCTGGTTGTTTTGATTTCAGATGTACTAGTTTCTGCGGTGTTGGCGATAGGGCCCTACATTTTCTCCTTGGTTTAGTTCCAAGCATTTGCTTCAGTAGGCAAGTTTTGCACAATATATCTTCGTAGATAGAGCAACTTGCAAGTTAGCAATGCTTGTGAAGCATTGGTATCCAAGGCTTTTTATCTAGTGATGAGAATGCTAAGAATGTTAATTTGAGTAAGTTTACTCCAAGCTAGGGCGCTCTGCCAGGAGATATTCGACGAACTATAGTGGCAGCCGTATTCAATATTTCCAACACTTTTGATATCAACGATTCAGAGGTGACAACTCCCAGAATATATACATAATTTAGACTCAGTGATTTTTGTTTGGTGAGCTGGCATTTTCAGCTTAGCCTAGCCCTGACCCTAAAGCACCGCTTTCATGAGCAGATGTCATCGAAGATGATAGTTCATTCATTTCTGCTATTTGCACGAAAGCCTGCTTTTGATTTCTCTAATCTTCCATTCCAGTCCTACTTTTAGTCCCGCTCATTTACTGCTAAGGGTCGTCTTCCCTAAAGTCCATTAGAGGTGGTTGATATGAACGTCTTTTCATAGAGAACTCTGTTGAGTCCATGAATATTTTATCCTCATTATTTCTCTTCGATTTAACTTGTGCTGCTCTGGCTTAACTAAGCAGCTCATTTTTTGCAACCTATCTTGATACTCTTTTCGCGCATTTGTTCATAACCGGATGGCAGAATAAAGTGGCAATTTAATGTATGTGTGAAAATCGATCGCAGAGAAAGTAGTTGGTGGATTCCTATGAAGACATTCAACACTCAGAATGTCATCCCAAGAGAGGCCAGGAGATGTCTCTCGGTCGCTTGATCTGTCTAGTTTGTCTTCGAATGTCGGCGGTTCTTCATCAGTTGACGACATATGTGGTTCGAAACAAGCATCTCTCAACAGCCTACCTCCGGAGGTCTTGTTGAGAATATTTGGACTTCTCGATCCTTTGACTCTCAATAACATCTGGAAAGTCTGTAAGAGATGGAAGTACTTAGTCCAAGCAAAGGAGATATGGTATCAGTCATTTAGCCACGAGTTTCATACTATGGATGTATTCCCTTCGATTTCAAACTCCACGCTTTGGATATTAGAGTATGAAGATAGGTTAAGGGCCAGAAAAAAATGGTCCAAAGCTCAGACAACATACCAATATTACAAATTTATGGAGCGGTTTGCTTCCATATCCAGTCTTAGGGCTGACTTTCAAAAAAAAAAAGTGTATGGCTTGACTGAAGTTGGAGAATATGGGAGCTGTAACCTTGTCAATGGGAAAAATTACACCTTCATTCCGAACAGGCCGCGTCTAACTCGTAAACTTCCCAAATTTAACCAAAGGCATCTCATTCAGATAGATGCAATGGATGATATTATACGAATCAAAAATTTACAAGCTGCAAGAGCTTCCGGATCTAGTGTACGATCGACAGTGAAATGCGAGTATGGTGAGCATGAAGAGACAACTGAAATTTGCTTGGATATCGATGAAATGATTGATCTTAATCATGACTTTGATTTTGTATCTGGAGATGGAAACGGCAATATAAATTGTTGGAATTATAGGGGAAAGCTTCTCATGAGATACAAAGTTAGCGATGTACCAATTGTTTACGTCAAATCTGATTATAAATTTTCATTGATTGCTGTTGATAGCAATCAGAAGGTCTATTACATTAACATTGACGAGGAGAGGAGATCCAACACAATTTCTCGAAAAAGCTTCCAAATACCTTTAGAGGGGACTCTATATTTTGATTACGATTCATATTCAATCGGTCACTCAAGGTGGTGGATTGAGTGTGATTTTGGTTTTGAAAAGTTGATTGTCATGTTCTTTGATAGAATTCTTGTTATTGATTACGTCGAAGGTACTATTTTCAAATCGTTATCGTTACCTGTACCTATTAAGATGTCCGAACTACAAACTTTGAAACCTGCAAAACTTAATAAATACGATCCGAAACTAGTTGGCGGTGATGGAATTATGATTGGTAATATTCTTGAAGATAATTCTTTTCTAGTTTGGAATATAAGAGACAGCACACCCGGCAGCAATATTATACCTCAGTTTCACATGCAGCTAGCTAGTAGATCTGTTCATGAAGCCACATGTTTTGCCTTGAACAGCCTAGTGATCATTTTGGGGTATAGAAATGGATACTCTGAAGTGAGGGATGTGTATACCGGTGAATATATAAGGAGCTGTACGAAAGATTTTCCAGCTAATTTTGAAAGTCATTATAGGGGCCTTTCAACACAAAAAATTCTTTTGAATCCAGATCCCTTAATCACCAATGGGGTTGTTGTAACCTACGATTTGATTCAATATTTCCAGATTGGACCACTACCTGAGGAAAAGGAGAACAAAAGAAAAACTAAAAAGAAGAATTTAAACCACCAGAAGCCGTCTGTGAAAAACATCAAAGTTGAATTAGATGAGTATGCATTCCAAGAAGAAGAAAGATTAGAAACGCGGAGACTAATTGATAAATACAATGGAGACTTTGTTGGTGAAGAGGACATCTCCTTAGCGATAGCTGTTAGTGCTAGTCAGAGTGAACAATCACCGGTTGATTTGACAGAGGAGGAGCAACTTAAGTTGGCAATGGAGATGTCCTTGCAATCCTCAAGCTCTGGGGCTCGTGAGGTTAGTAATAGCTCTACTACGCACCCAGGTGATAATGACAGCGATGATTTCTCAAGGCAATTAGAAGAGGCACTCATGCTTTCATTACAGGAATCATGATATACATATGACATTTATAGATATAATATAAGCACCAGAATTGAGTGCGGATTGTTCATCAGTTAGAATCACTTTCACAGAATGCATTGTAACCTTCAGTCCTGAGATAAAAATTTAACTTGATTTTTGATGAACGTACATAAATCATCCTTGTTTTTCTCCGCTAAGTGATGGAAGTCATAAGATTTCACACAGACTGCTGTATTTATGTGTTCCCACTGTTCTAATTCAAAGTCTTGTTCAATAGTGACAATTTTTCCGTCCTTAATCACCTTCTTTGGGTACTTGAAGCCACTGTACATCCGATATTTCAAGACCTTATTGGTCTCATCGTATAACTCAGGCTTGTTCATTAGGTTAATAGGATCCAACTTGGGGAAGTTACAGTGTAATGTAAACACTGGAACATTATTGCGGTCAAAAAAATCCTCTTTCAATACCTTTTTGAGATACTCGATTTGTTCCAGAGTTGATAAATCAGCATTTTCTTTCGCATTCGCCACCTTGTCCATGTAAAGAGCGTAATCAAGTTCCAAATCTTTTTGGCCCATGGCCACTCCGTTGAAGTTTTTCGAGTTATCGAAGTACCCAAATGTCTTAATGTTTGATTTCACCTGATGGTACTTCTGGTTTGTGACATGGGCTGCGGCGGGAAATGTATCCTTGTCTCCCTCTCCAGGCTCTCCAAGGGAAAGCAATTTGTAGAAAATAGTTGGGCCGTACATGTTGTAATACATTGACAACAAAAGTGTTCTTGAATGCGTGGCTTTGTTGATAAGAAGCTGTCCAGATTCTGTGGAGATGTCTGGAATAGTTCCCTCTAGATCATGGAAAGGAACTTCTGTCCGTTCAGCGTCGGTCGTTAAAGTTTGAGGTTTAGAAAGCGTAAATCTATTATACCGAACTCTCTTCAGTTCATCAACAGAGATTCCAGCTACGTCGTAAAATACAGGCGATGTCACCCTATCCCAGTAATCTGGCCAAGTAACCATGCCATATTCTTCGAATGCTTTGCTTTTGAAGAGTGTGTCCGGATTTTCAAGCATAAGGTTGTCTGCATCAACAAGTAGCACTTTTTCAAACGAAGACACCATGAGAGCCAACGACTTGTACTGGTATGAAGCTAAGTTTTTTCTCCATTTCATCATTACAGACGGGCCCAAAACATCTGGAATTATAACACACGAAGCGTCATGTTGTGGTAAAATGACTGTACAAAATTCCATTTCCTTCTCATAGTCCTCATATCGCGGAAGAATAATCTCCACAGGCAACTTAGATCCTGCTTCTCTGAGGGAGAGCAATGAGAGATACGCTAACCAGGAGTACTTCTCTCCACCAACTATGGCGATCCCACTGGTGCCCTCTTGGTAGGCAACATTAGCCTTCAATTCTGGAAGCTCAGATAAAAAACTGGCATGCTTTGCTTTGATCTCGGCAATTGTAGCGTCGGAAATTTCCGCCTTGGCTAAAAGATGCTCTTTATTCTTTACTCCGTCCGTCAGTGAGTGTGTGTACTTGATGGCATTTTGTTCCTCTTCCTTAGTCTTACCAATATCTGGCTTATTTCTGTTCAAAATCAAAAACGTATCATGCCAGAAGTTATGGATAGGCTTGGACATGTGGCCTCCAACTTTGGGCTTTTCGAACAAGGAAGATTTGTGGTATTCGCTTGGAATAGTCAATGAATACATCTTATGATGGAAAGACGTTTGGTACGCGGTGAAGAAAATGCAAAGAATTATTACTAGCCCGACTAAAAGACGGGTCATTCCTCGCGTGAGGACAGGAAGAGCTACACCCATGCTGGTGTTCCCTGTGTATATCTATGTGGATCTCAAGTAGTAGACAGAGACTCTCAATATTTTATTTTTGTTTTTTGTTTTTTTCACGATAAGGTGAGGAAGACGCGACTAAAAAATTTAGTGTATTTAATAAAAGGAGCAGCCTTGATAGGTCAAGTAGTATCCAAAAATGCTGTACAATGGTATAGGTTTACTGACCCCGCGTGGCTCTGGGACATCAGGGTATATACAGAGGAACTCTGCCTCGCTAGTAGACGAGAAGTATCAGGACGCTGCGGGCGGTGGTCTCTTCAAGTCTAGGCAATTGCAAAGCCGTCATGCAAGCGGCAACTCGAAGAAGGGTCCAGCACAACCCGATGAAGTCATAGTGGAGCACAACAAGAAGCGAGAGATTGAAGTCAGGTGCATGGAACTTAGAGACAAGCTTGAGGACAACGGTGTGGAGGAAGAAATTATAGAAGAGAGAGTAGCTGACTTGCGCTTACAGTTGCAGGGAAAACGCCAGCAGCGAGATAAGTCTCCCGGCCGAAATGCAAGAGAGGATGAGTGCGATGAAGTAAATGAAAGGGAAGGTAGACTAACAAGAGATGACAAACGCGAAAGGGGACATGGACGCGAAATGGTCCCGCTGGATAAACCCAACGATTCTCATGTCCTGACTCTCACAGAAGAGCCCAGCAAACACATTCCTCCAACTGCATACAAACCGCGCTACAGTGATCGGGTCAGAAGAGGCGACTAGGTCTCATGGATAACTTTTTTTTGCATTTATTACATAACTAAGTTAAAAAGAACAACCGTGTAGCAATTTATTTCTATTCTCTCTCTTTGGGAGATTCTTTTTCAGAGTGTTCAAGTTGGTGCTCATTCGTTTCAGTCACAAGAGCATCTGGCGTATCTGTTGGAACATGCACATCTGGCGGATGGGAAGATTCATTTTGGACTGCTGTTTCTGCCAAAGGAAGAGGCGTATCAGATATTGAACCTGTTGCTTGCTCAGAAGATTGCCCGTCCAAGGGATCATTTTCCACAAGCTTGTCCTCTGTAGAAATATATCCTTCAGTAGGCTCTTCGGTAAAGGCAAGGGCTTTGTCACCTTCTTTCTCCTCTTCTTTTGTTAAATCAGTCTCTGTGCCTACTGGAGTCGATGATATGACAGGCTCATCCGTAGATGAAGACACTGATCCCACGGCCAGTGGTGTTGACTCAACTTGTGGGGCTCTAATACCAAGCTCTTCCTCCTGCAGGTGTTCCTTAATCGTTTCAGAATTATCCAAGATACTTGTCTTCTCATTCAGTTCCTTACCAATCTTTTCCCCGTGAGTGGCTTGCAATTCCCTTTCCGAAGCCGTTATCGAATCAACTTGCAACTCTTTATCTTCATCGGGAACAGCGGGGTCCTTCACTTCGTCTGAGAAAGCAGAATCATTTATTTCTTCTGGAAGAGTGGACTTTCTTACTTCCTCTGGAAGAGGGGATTGCTGAACCACCTTGGAATGGCTCACTTCCCACAAATCCTCCACTACCAACGTAAATTTGGAACTGTTCTCCACAGTAGTCTCCTTGATCGATTTTGGTAATCTCTTACCCTTTGGACCCTTGGCGCGACCCTTTCTCACATCTGAAGGTGCAGACTTCGGTTCAGCATCTGTTTGTCTCGCCTCGCTTTCTTTATCATCCTCTTCCAAGCTTTTGTTCAAAAGTGCAGGATTGACCATTCCAGGTAATGCAATACCTCTACCAATCATACCCTGCAATCCTTGGGCGAATTTGGCCTTATCAGACGAAAGTTTTGATGGCCTTTTTGGTATCGCAGGATTACCCTCCGATGTTGAAGATGATAAAGTACTCGGTTTAACACCACCTGAAGGGCCAGGAATAGGAGCAGGTGCCTTTTGAAACATTTCTTGGAACGCTGCAATCTTGGACGATAACTTTTTGGGTTTTGGGGGAGGAGCTTTGGGTTTTGATGGTGCATCCACAGGCGATGGGGATGCAGAGTCTGATTCTGTTTTGTGTTTGGGCTCGGGTCTCGGGGGTCTTCTGGGTATGACAGGAAGTTTCTTTTCCAATCCTTCACCACTGTGAAATTCACTTGCTACGGCACTCACAGGAGATTCGATAGGGGTTTGCTTTGGAGTCTCACTTGCAACGTCTTCCGCTTCCGCAGCTTCCAGTGGCGGTTTTGTTTGTTCACCTTCGTGTGTCAGCTCTGGCCCTTGGTCACCCTCTTCCTTCTCCTGAAGGACAGTTTCCACGTCGTCATCAAAGCTGGAGGTGACTGACGGGGGCCGCTCTTCGTCAAATGATTTGAACGACACCTTGGTGTCTGTGTTGCCAGGAGTTTTATCGCCATCGCCATCAACCTCGGCCTCATCTCCGTTAGATTCACATATGAGGTCGTTTGACGTGCTTTCCTCCTGAGGGCTGACACTCGCATTTGCGCTTATGCCAGTAATACTTGTGGATGCGCCAGAATCTACACCGGTCGATGTGTGGCTAGTCACTTCACTATCAACCTTCGGGATCGATGATGACGAACGTTCTCTCAGTGGCCGCTTCGGAATTTGAGGGATCGGACTGGAAATACCCGAGCTGCTATGTGCCAGCGCTTTGGGTCTAGTGGGAATTGTCGGCACAATTGTCTGCTCAACATCAGAGTGGAGCTCAGGAGCAGGCTTGATCACCAGCTCAAGCACTTCCTGTTGTTCTGCTGGCTCCGACAGAGGTTCCGATTCAATCTTTTCTCTTAACCTTGCAGGCTCCTCATCTTTCTTGGTCTCACTGTCCTCTTCTACAACAGGCTGCCCTTCTTTCTCGCTGTCACCGGCAACTGCACCGGCAATTGCTGTATCGTTTACTAAGTCCCCCCTCACATCATTTTCCTCTGTAGCCGCTACCGTCAGCCCTGATTCTGGTTCTGTCTCCGTCATCTCCTCGGTCTTTGTCTGGTCGGTTTTCGTTTTCCGTGGACGAGCGGGAATCACGGGTTCACTCGCCAATGGCTCACTCACTAAAGGCTCACTCTTGACGGGCGGGGTAACGCTAGACCTGGAAGGCCGTTTGGGCACAATTGGTTCCTTAGGAACTTCAGCTGGTTGCAATGTGGTCTCAACGGGGTCAGAATCTAAATTTTCACTCTCAGCTGTGTCTTGCAGCCCCTCTAGTGACTCTGTCGTGGCCCCCTTCACCGCTGACGCGTTTCTACTACCCACAGTAATCTCGTCTAAAAGCGACTCCACTTGCGCAACTGACTCGTTCAAGCCCGCTTCGGGCTCCTCCTTCTTCTTTGACGGTCTCTTTGGAATTGAGGGAATCGGCACTGAATCCAGCATAGCGATTGGTGGATGTTGTTCGGCTAGCGTGTGCTTAGACAGAGATCTAATCGCTCGTCCTAATCGCACTGCGTCTTTTTGTTCCTCCCCACCTATTTGGAGAAAAACAAAATTTTGTCGAAGATTGCCCCACGAAGTGGAGCCAATGTGGCGTCGTCGACTTCGTTTCTCCTAGCGTAGTAGCTTCTCTTCATTCATGACTTCTGTTATAGAAACGTGAACGGTTTGTGTGTGAATCTAGTGACACATCCAAGACATGTCCAAGACACCGTAGGAGATTTCTTTGGACAAGCCCAAAAAGGTATCAAAACCAGGCGTAGCTATCAGTAGCACTACCGCCCCCTACAATTGTCTCATTTAATTCTCGTCTAGTCCTATATATCAGAAAACACACGCGTAGGATTCTATACAGCAGTGCAGAGAATCATTTCGAGTCTTAGCCTCTCCTATTGATATGCTGTTCTCAGATCTCTCTCCTCTTTCTCCCACACACTCTCTGTGGTATTCAGTAGTCGTCTTTCTCTTCCACTTACGAGTAGTTCAATCTGAAAATGTCGTTAAAGACGTAGTACGAGTTGCCGTCTGGAATCAAGTGGAAAACTTGAGAGTAACGCTGGGCATTCTGCTCCTCGTCGATCAACAATTCCCCGGTAACCATGACCAAGATGTCACCGTTGGGAGATCCAGGCTGCGCGTCCAAGGTGGAGATTCTGTGTGCAACCTTTTGGAATGGCAACGACACGAGCTTCTCAACAATATCCTTGGCTCCCTGCAACTGCGACGTCTCAAACGTCAACATCGACTGCTCCCGGTAGAGGTTACCCAATTGGGTTCTGTCGGAGTCGAATTGCTGGTAGTAGAAGTTACAGAACTCAGAGGCGACGGTATTGAAGTCAACTGCGGGTGTTAGTACTGATCTAGTCGCTCGCGCACAATCAGCCCACTGGGCACACATGGTGGCTTCGAGCATATTCATGAAGCTTATTCATTATTGGTGCTTCGATTCGGCAGGATAAGACGCCCATATCGAAGTCACCTTGATAGTGGCTCAATTCGTTCGCTTTTCTGTGTAGTTCTTCCTGGTGTGAGCCCCTTTCTCCAACTCTCTACGCCAGGGGTACTTAGGCTACCGAAGCTTTGCATAAACGATCCTTCCTATTAAGAAAAGCTCATGACTACGCTTCTTGACTTCAGCACCAGAAAACACAGAAGTTTCTCCGGCTAGCAAGGATGTCTTACAGGCAGAGTTATCAAACAGTCAAACTAAGTCAAGCAGTGCAGAGCAAGCTGCTGCTGCGAGTCATTTAGTAGCCCACACAATGAAAGATCATAGAATAGCCTATTCTTCGCTATTCACTCAATACATACCAGACATTGTGTATAGTTTTGGTACTGCTTCTTTCTCTCTCTCGCCAGTGTCTGAGGTACTGAGATTAAAAATTGTCTGGCTGACCCTCAGAGGTTACACAAAACCAGAAATCTACATACAAGCCTCAGTGTGAACGGCTATTGTTAGTGTCCGAGATGAGACAGACAAAAAATCACTACAGGCTTATGACGATAACATATGCTTCTATAAGTACGTATGGTTCTGGCTAAATGGTATTGTTGCCCCTTGAGGCATTGAAACCTCTAAGAAAGCGCTGCGTAGTGTCCTGGATACTTTCCGATGTATCACGTGACATTCTATGCCCTCTTAACTGCTTATGCCCAAGAGAGGGTCACCAGATCCACTTGACAAAGCTCACTATATGAGGCGTGAGGCACTTCTCTTTGAAAGAACAATTCCAAAACCCGCGAGGGTGGCTAATTTCGAGGACCGTCAGAGATGGACCAATTAGTGTCAAATGTTTTGTTTGGGGTAACGCTTAGACATGTGTACCGGCCACTTCAAGACATGGACGAATAGTCCTTTAATATACCCTTCATATGCGTGTTTGTGATCTTTCCTCTTCTTGCCTTCTTTTGTTTCTTCTCCTGCTGTTGTGGTTTCTTCTTCAAGATCATTGGATCCGCTCCAGTGGGTTTCAAACTGTGATCTAATAACGCCTGGTACAAGTTATCTGGGTCTGGGAGTTTTACGTTTGCCCACATCGTTTGGAATTCCTCGTCAATAAGCCCCATTTCTCCTCCCAAATTCGCCCAGATGAACCTTGGCAGATTTTCCTTTTTCGTCTTTAACACCAAAATTTTCTGTTGTGCCTCAAGCTCTGCTATTGCCTCCAAACATCCAGACCATCCGTCTTTCAACTCCTTGACTGGTACACCCTTAAAAGTAGGTTGCGACCTAAGGAAATTCAACAAATCGTCTGCAGACCGAATACTATGAAGAGATACGTATTCGAGTGTCTGCTTTTCGGAGTCATACTTGATTCGTACAATCTCTTTGAGAAGCGGAAGAAGGGTTTGGTGGATATCAAACGCCAAGTAGTCTTGCAATTTTTGTACAGGCATGGGGCTGTCATGTTGCTTTATGTATTCCACGGCAAGGTGGAGTTGTGTGGAAAGATGCGCTCCGGACATGTGTCCCGAAGACGCCTTTTGTCTTTTGATTGCTTCCGATACAGAGTCATTCAGCCGTTTTTGTTGCCCACTGCCGCTGCTACCATTGGTACTCTTTGATGGCAGTACCTGTTGCTGAGCGGGAGGAACTGCCCTTTGAGGGTTGAGTGCTCGACGAGGAGCCACAACGGACGGACCATTTCTAATTTTGTTCTTGAATGCAGAGAGTTGTGCTGATAAGTCCGACATTTTATGGGGAAGCTAGTATCCTAAAGTGGGAGCTGGAATGCTGGAATGCTGAGGGGTAGTGAAGAGAATAAACGTTCGAGGTACTGGTCGAGAAGGTACAATAGAAGACCCAAGATGCTATTTTATACTCTTTGAAGAGTACTGGAGGCGGATGTCAATACAGTGGACTGCCAACGGAGAGGTGGAGCTGTCAAGTCAACAAGCTGGCGTGTAAGACCTACTGATTCCTCAGACTGAATTTCTAAACTTCCACATGAGATATCGGAATTGGTATGGGCACGCTTTTGGTGAATGGCTGCAAAACTTTGTCATGAGCGTGTACACCAGTTATATCTGCTAGCATAATATCCGTAGGAAGAGTGTAGCCAATACCTTAATTGGGAAGATAAGCTGCTGTTCTGCTGGATATTGCACCTAGGTTAAGGATAGGAATCGAATCAAAATTGCTTCATGGCCACCACATGAACTGCGGTTGAGTGTCCCACCGAGAGCGGACGTTCAAACCGATATGAGGATATGAAGTATGCCAGAGTTGTGAGAGAGATACAAGTCTGATGTGTTGTTCGAGTATGGCTTATCCGTGTGAAACTCTATATTTATACCACTAGAATCATTAACTCTTAGTCATCCAACCTTAACTCTTTGCGAGTCTGCTTGGTAGAAGGTGGGTGCCTACTAGAGGGGGTTCGGCCAGTAGATATTTGCAACTTCAGCTAGGCCACAACTACGAAAATGGGGGGGTAGGTAATGTTTGGATACTTTTTCCTAGCAGCCTTAGATACCTTATATATAGATACCCCATTCTCTCATAAACAGTGCACTTGTTATCAGAATGTGTGGTGAATATTTCCGAGAACTTCAAATTCTGAGCTCAAGGTGGTTTGACCAATAAACTAAAGTCATAATTCTAACACATAAACCAAATATTCATATACACCAACCAATATCGTCGCCTTCGCACAACGATAGAGATAACTTCGTCATAGAGAAGCGAGTGTTCTGCTCAGCAAGGACATGGGTGCAAATGTATTGGAGCTGTCACGTGCAAAATTGCACCAGGCACGACGTGCGGTCAAACCCCACCAGAAATGCGCTTTCAAAATTTTCACCCACCCTCGCTTCTCTTCTTCTCACCATGGACTTTTTAGGGACCCTGTATCAACAGATAGCGTTAACTACGTGCTATGGATACAGGGGTACTCTAGAATTTTCTAGAGAAACAACCAGCTCTAAAACCATCGCTGTTGGAGGTCGCCCTCGCCTGGCGCTGTGGCTGATCCATGAAACGGTGATGACCTGAAGTCTGGAACATTCGTAGTGCTCTACATTGCGCAAATAAATAATGTATTATACACAGATGAAGGACAGCAAATTGCTATCGGTAATACTGCTGCACCGAAACATTTATTTGCTTTGTGCCCGCATTTCTTTTTGTTATGCCACCTAAAAGTGGCAGATTTGTTATAAGCAACTCAGCCCTCCTCTATGGTGTGCAATTAAAGTGGTCAGAATGCTCTGGCTGCACAGCTAGCTAAAGTAGTTCTCCCCTATTCTCCCGCGTCTTAACTGTTCTCTTCTCGAATTGTACTCATTTACATCGAGCACCTCATCTTTCACGATTCGGCGTGCCAACCGGCACCCCTGAATCAGGCTCAAGTCGATCTTCTTGGCCCACAGGAGGTTTTTGTACATGCCCAGGTCTGTCAAGTCCACCACGAGATCTTGAAAGTAGTGGTCGCACCTATGTGACGTGCTCAGGAGAAATGACAGTGTGTCGAGGCTTTCTCTGTCTTCTTCATCGCTCATTTCGCACTCGTAGTCGTCGATGAACTCGCGTATGAATTCCCGTATCGACAGCTTGGTGAGCCAGATCATTGACAGGAGGTTGAGGTACCTGAGAGTGTTGTAGATGCCAAACCGGTTAGCATGAATACGTGCAATTGTGGCGAGAAGCTCGTTTTCCGGGAGCCGCGTCAAGTAGTTGTTGTTGATCGACTTGAGATTGAGGTCCGAGAGGAACACTTTGCCGTCGCCCTTGTTCATGTACGACATGTCCACTGCGTTTTGTGGGAGTGGTGGGAGAAGGCTGTTGTACCGTGGGCGAGGAGGCGGCGCGTAGTGTGGCGAGTGGAACGAATAAACTGAAGACGCCGACGACGCTGGTGCCACGACACTGCCGGTACCAGAGCTGGGGCCATTGCAAGTGACACTGTTTGGACCTGCACCAGACACGGACGCCGTAGACGACGGCACAGTCTGCACATTTACACTACCGTTTATACTGCCAACAACGCTGCCTACACCGGTGCCAGCACCTGTGTTTGCGCCAAATGCCCCCAATACTGATCCAGCGGCATGGATGGTCAGCCTGATACTGGATGGGTAAAACGGGAAGCTTCGCAACAGCTCTCTTTCACTCAATGCACGGATCAGATTGGACCCGTTGTAGATGGACTCGTCGCTAAGTACGGGAGCAGCCATCAACTTATTCACTGTCAGCATCAAGTCCTTGGGGTAGTTGTTCATGAGGTCGTATGTCTGGTACTTGTATGTCATTTTGGGGTCGATTTCGTAGTCTACAGAGAGGGAGAGACTGGCGAGGTTTATCGATACCAAGTTCGGACAGAGATTGAGCAAGTGGAGAACGTACCCTATTGGGATATCTTTTGACGACGAGTAGTTGTAAAGGAGCTTGTTCATAGATGGGTGTGGATGCTGCACGAGTCTGCGCGAGGCCATCCCCCCGCCACTATTGGTCATAGCGCCCAGAGACGGGGCTGCGGTTCCCACGTCTGCATCGGACAGCACGGTTTGTAACACCTGATTTGACGAAACCGTCGACAACCTGCCTATGCGCTGGCGCTTTCTGGTCTTGAAATACTTTGATAACCGCTGCATTTTCGACGACGAGTTGCTCGTGTTGTTTGTGCGTACAGAGTACGAGGAACGGAGAGACCGAGCGGACACTTGGGAGTGAGATCTGATCTTGGTGAGGTTGAATGACGACGCTGTGTGCATCGAGTAGAGAGGGTTCGATTTGTACTTCCAGTCTCTCCAGCTTGCTAAGATCGTGGCGTCGTGCACACTTGGGTTTGTTTCTGCCGATGGCTCGTCAAATGACACTCGTCCAGCTGCGTTAATGTCTGAGCCATGAGCACCGGGTGCTGTGTCTTCTCCTCCGTCTGGCGCCTGCTCTATTCCAGCTGCTGGTCTGAGATACTCATCCTCCTCATCGTCAATGCCGTAATTGCTCGGACGGATCCCCGAGAGATCCACCTCTTTCACGTACACCCCCACGTCTGAGTTGAGGCGCAAATACGTCACAAACTGCGCAAACTTGTACGTTGACAGGAACGTGAGTGTGCGGTAGAGAAACGGTTTTGTGAGCTGGTAGAACTGCTTGTTCATAAGAAGACAGCACTTGTAGTCGTCAACGTTGTCCACGAAATCAAGGATGTGCTCGAGGATATCTGTAGGGAGGTTTTTGAATTGAAGCGGCACTGCGGGAGTAGAAACTACAGCAGCAGCAGCAGCAACAGCAGAAGTTGTAGCAGCAGCAGAAGTGTGAACTGACGAAATACCCAGTAAGTCTCTAGTGGGGGAGTCTCTCTTCTCACCAACCGCCAGATCGGCTGCATTGGAGCTGCCATTGGCACCAACAGAAAGACGCAAGGATAAAATGGACGTCCGCCGAGACACGTCCCCCAATAGGGACTTGTATTTCATCTTGATCTTGGACTTCTTGTTGGCCGTGCTCGCAGCCAAATTGGGGAAACTAAAGTCATTCTGCGAAATGGGCACAAGCTTGTGCGTGCGGTAGTCGTACCTCGCGTGGGGCGAGAGAAGAGAGCGGTACGGCGGGAGATACGAGTGGAAATCAAGCTGATTTGTCGTCTCAAGCATGGAGTTCGCTAAGGGTGCGGTGAGGCTGGTGTGCGGTGAGGCTGGGGTCCAGAGAAGTGTGGGAGGTTTTTGCTATTTGAGTGTGGTGTTGTCTGTTTGTGGGGTGATACGCGGCAGATCAAAGAGGGGGGCTTTTGCTAAGGTCAGGTACGCACACTGATCCGGTGACTCTGTCGCCTATATCTGTGTTCGGGAGCGCTGGACGTGGCTGGCAGTGCTGTGTGAATAGCCGTGGGCTGGATGTGTCCGTTTGGCTTGCCTCTTGCCTGTGTGTGTGAAAGACGGCAATCTTTTCTACCACTCGATTGAAACCGCAATATTTATGCGGGTATATAAACTCCCTAAAAAAACGGCTGTCAGTATATTTATAGTCGTGCCCCACAAGAGAGGGGCGCGGATGGAGCCAAGCCTGGCTGCAATTGGTCTTGCAGCTATTCAACTGCGGTGCAACTGCGTTGCATTCGTGTGTTTCGCGCTCCGTCTTCTACCCCTCTCCTCGCCTACGTATCCGTGTCCACATCTGGCGTCTACTTTCGCTCGCGTGTGTACCGTTGCTACCTCTGGCTTGCGCTGTTCCCCCCCGATTCAATCAATTTTTACGAGAACCCGCACCGCAACAATATCTCGCGGCACACTTCGCCTTTGTGGCGGGGGAAATTTCACCGATAAGGAAAAATAGGGGCTCTGCTGCTGCGTTCTGCTGCTGCGTTCTAGCTCAGGCGGGGGGCGTGTAGAGGACGGGGGGAAGTTGAGAAAAAAAAAAACGCGGGGGAGCACTCATAATGAAAGAGGCGGGGGGAGGGGGGGTGAAGAGAGGGCCGAAAGAAGTAAGGCTAGGCAGCGGACAAATGAACTCGCACAGCGTAATCGTAAGCTGTGGGAGTCCCACATTGAGGTTTCAGGTCCAAGGTCCAAATCCACGCGATGCCCAGTGCGACAGGTCTGGGCCGGCCGATCTCTAAGAAGATGCTGCTGCTGCGTGTTTGACTTTGCCCCACAGTTTTTCATGTCTTGTGCAGCGCCGCGGCCCGCGGTCGCACCACTCCCTTGCAGCTTTTTGGATGCCTCGTTATCTGCAGTACGGGATTTACGACAAAGGGCGATTCACACGAGCATACGGCGTGTACGGAGAGAGCTGAGCTATGAATTGCTGCAATCAGTAACTGCAGGGGGTGCTACGTGCCCTGGCCAGACCGAACACAGTTAACACACGAGAGCAAGCGGGTTAACTGCGTGCACGGTGGGTGTGTGGGCAGGGGCGTGGACGAAAAACACCACCGGTGTGAAACGGTCGCCTAGTGGGCGGTTGCAGAGCGGGGCGGGATCGTATGTTGCACGCTACAATCGTTTTCGCACTACGAAGCAGCGGCATTTCCCGCACGTTTTATCGCGCCATTAGTTGCGCACCCGCTAGAGTGCGCTCTTTCCAACACTCGCCCCCCTATCCTCCCCACAGTGCGCTCCACAGTCCGCTCCGCTCTGTGGTCCGAGCAGCCCCAGAGTTCCGCACACCGCTGCACACACAGACGATTGCAGCCGTCGCCTCTGCTCTCGAGGATTGCAGCTAAGTGCTCAGCCACTCGCTATGTAAACAATAACAGAGACCCCATCAAAGCCTCAAACCCAAAGACAAAAGGTTAAAAGAACCAAACTGCCCTGCAGCCTGCACATCGCCGCACTTGCACCGTGCATTGTACCTCCCTATATCGTATGCACACTATCGGCATGGCGGTAAAATATACAAGTCGACCCAAGGAAAAAAAAACAGAAACACCAAAGAAAAAAAAAAAAGCTTTTCTAAGCGATTTTGTTGCTGAAAAGCTTTCCTTAACGATTTGGCTGCTGAAAAAGTTAAGAGAGTGAGCCCGATCAGATGCCACCGATAGGCTTGGATTGGTCCCACTGGGCGAGTGCCCCTATGGGCGGGCAGACACGTTCCACCAATCGTTTGTGCGCTGTGTGGAGCCTGTTGTATCGCATAGTACCGCATTGGGCACATTGATGCAATTGGTGACATGCGTGAGTGCGAGCGAGCGAGCGAGCGAGCGAGATGCACCACAGCTGCCCTTGCGTACGCTGCGGAAAATGGCGGCGGCTAGCCACCAGCCTCTCCATGCCACCACTTCAAGGCAGCCAGATGGCCGTAAAGCAGAAGCTGCGACACATTGGTTAGCCATAACACTGTGTCGCCTATCCCTCGCACGAGCATCCACATCTGGGAGCCTCCCAAGAAAAGAGGCCACACCAAAAGGGCAACGGTCGCTGGGTTGCGCCGATGGTCTGGCGCAAGAAAAACCGCCTTGTAGGGCTTGGCTGCTGCCAACGCCCGCGCAGTGTACGCCATACATAACGCTACACAACCATCTCCTTTTCTGATGCCAGCTTGATGACGTAGCCGTGAGTGAAAATCGAAAATTAAATCAATAAAATCAATAAAATCAATAAATCAATACAATCAATAAAATCAATGATTCACAAAAATCAATAAAATCAAAAAAAAAAAAAAAAAATCAAATGTAGGTGTGAAAAAAAAAATAGCCTATCGTCGCACAGAGGTTCTGGAATGCATTGCTCTGAAAAATAATGAAATCTAGAAGCCGCGAAACTTTTTTCGTCTCTGCTGTGCTTGTTCGCTGGTACCCGTTTGTGCTCGCTAATTCGTCTTTTGTCTCTCTCCCCCCCTCCACTCCTCTTCGTGCCCAGTCCAAACCCGTATCTTCTCGTACGTGCTGCCGCTTTGTTGTCTGCATTCGGCCCCCCTCACGATCCCTGTACGTTGGCTTGCTCTCCTTCTTTTGCATTGCCCGCTGTTGGGCGCGGGCGGTCCTCTGCTCTATGTTCTCTCCCCACATATCGTCCTCATACTCGCTCGCTTCCCGAGCGATATCGGCCCTTGCGCGCTTTCTCTTTTTTTCGAGCCCCATCTTTTGATTCTTTCCTCCAACGCCGCCATAAACAGCCCCGCTAGCGAGCGACCTCGACGCGAGCCCCATGACACCCAACAAGCCCAAGCTCGCCGACGGGGGGAACAGAGGAGCATAGCGACTCCCCATCCCCTCAGCGCATTAGCCTTTGGCTGTGCATATCCACATGCATGAAACACCCGCACAAACAGGACCCGCTGAGCACCCACTGCATTATGTACTGGAATGCAGCTTCCACTAAACCGTCAGGTGTGCTACTGCCTGCCACCGCGGCGTCCAGTGCCGCTGAGGTTTCACCTGCTATCGCTCAACTCTACAATTAGAGTTAATCGTCTTTGAGGTACAGAAAGCTTAATCGCTGACAGTGTCCATCCACACCGCGACCGACTTAACTACTGAACCACTGAACCACCAAACCACATTTCACCACACACTTGTCTCCCTCGCCTTCCGCCCACCACAAAGCCCTTGGCCAATGCCATCGTCTTCAGCGCCACCGCCACCGTCACAGCTTGGCACTCTCTCCTTCCCGATACCGCAGCACTCGTTTTCCCCAATCACTCATCTGTGTACATTTTTTTTTTTTGATTTCTTTGATTTTTTTTTTTTAATTTTTTTTTATTAATTTTTTTGTATATTATTTTGAAAATTAAAAAAAGAACAACGATATTCGTAATTGGGAAAATATTGCATGAGTGTTTAATATATATACGTTGGAATACCGAGTTTCTATTCGTTGCAGCTTTTTCGCTCTTTTGCACCTTTTGAGTTCAAGACACTTACACCGTCGCTCTTCTTCTTCCGACCCACTCCCCCTCCATTATTCCTCCTCCCACCATTATCCCCCTCCCACTCCCTGCGACTTCCTTCCCCCCCTCCCATACTTGGTAGTGCAACATTCCACCGCTCCCCCTCAAAACACACTCGCCACCCCAATTCCTACCACTTTTTTTTGGCAGTAGCTTCCGACTGCTCTGCTTGGCTGCCTCCTTCCTCACTCTCGGTAGGCTTGCAGCAAAAAAACAGCCTTACGCGAGCTAAAGGCACTTTTCAATCTAGCGGGAGTTTAAAGTTCGCAGTTTGCGCCCCATACCTCGTCTCAGATCAGACCTAGCGGACCAAGCGGGTTTCCGTCACAGATACACCAAATTAGAGTGAGCGCAACGCCTCGAGCACTGCACCGAAGTCTTCACAACCTACAATCTCCTGCAGTGTCCGCCGCCAGCAGTACCATCAGTATTCCAGGGCCGCCAATACCAGTAGCAACAAAGGAGTAGCAATCGGTATTTTCCGAAAATCCGTGCCACTAGTCTTCAGGTATTCGAAACCTACACTGTAGTCCCAAAACTGATCCTACTGGTATCGCCTAGTTAGGAGCTAAAAGAACCCAGCTTCTTTGTTTTTTTAATTATTATTACTAATACGAGCTCACCCACAACACCACCCATGTCGAGCTCGGCTAAAATTACCCCCTCGTACTACGGATATGTGGGGTCAACAAACGATGCGCTCCTTATTATCCAGGCAGTCATCCAGAAACAGTTGGATCCCATACCTCGCCGTCCGCATGAGCGCGAACGGCCGTCTCTTATCAAATCGGGAAACGTGTTTGTGTTTATGGAGGAGCTGTCTGGCATCAAAAGATGGACCGACGGTATCGCCTGGTCTCCACTGCGTATTCTCGGAAGATTCCTCGTTTATCGCGAGTTGGACAAGCAACTGCTCAGCGAAAAGGATGATAAGAAGAAGAAAAAGAGAAAAACAAGCTTCGACCAAGATCCCTTGGACCTGAAGCAATTGATGCCCCCAGCACAGCAATTGTTGCAACTGACCGAAGGTTACAGCGACAACGACTTCAATAAGCAGCTTGTAGGCTCGTTGGTAAACACCTATGTGTTCAAAGACCAAGGCTTGATCAAAAAGACCTTGAGTTTGACCTTGCCGTCCAATTCGGCTCTGGGAAGAGCTGCAGCAGCCACGAGCCAAGGCGCGGGCTGAACTCCAACTCCAAATCGGGCTCCTCTGGTGACAAGGAAGATTCAGACAAACACACAATCCACCTCATCTCTTACTACAACGCAGACGACGTGCTCAACGGGAAGCTCCAACGCCCATCAGTGACAGACTTGAAAGACTTGGTGATCCCAAACGATCTCTGGAGTGCAATCAAAGAGTCCTCGCTCGGTGGGAAAATCCCGATCGAGGACGAAGCTTTCTACTTTCTTGACACAAATTACCAGTTGCAAAACATGTCATCCTTGCTGCAACAGCCAGCGCATTCCGCCCCAGCTTCTGTATCTGGAACCTCTGGTCTTGGCGGCGGTGGTGGTGTAGGCGTAGGTAGCGGCCTCTTGGGCACGGGGCCCGGAGGTCTCGGCGGCGGAAATGGTGGGGCTGGAGCTGGCGGACTTCCTGCCGGCGCCCACCACCTTCTGCACAGCAACCAAGGCAGCTCCATGCATCCACCACCACCACACCACCAAACCATGATACAACCAGGGTTCTTCTCCCAACAAAAGTACCCACCGTCGCAACAAATGCACATTCTCCCGGTGCCGCTACAACAACAAGATGAGGGAAAGGGACTCACACCACAGCAGCAATTGTCTCAGCAACAACAACAGCAGCAGCAACAACAGCAACAACAACCTCAACAGCAACAACAACCCGGGCAAGACTCATTGACCTTTGTAAACCCATTCACAGGCAATACCCAAGTGCAAGGTGGCGCAAACGCGGGCGCAGGCGCCAATGCCTTAAATAATAATTACGGATTCGGGGCCACCGCAGGCTCGGTCCCCTACTACAGCAACTACATGAACCCCCCACCACCACAGCAGCAGCCGCAGTATACCCACACCCAATATCTCGACAATGCCTCCCAGCAACAACTGGCAAACATATACGGACAGCAGCAACAGCAGCAGCAACAGCAGCTGGCTGCAACTGCAGGGTACCCACAACCAAACTACCCGCCGTTTCCACAACACTTTCAACAACTCTACACACAGCCTCAACCTCAACACCAGCACGGATCGATTCTGAACTCGAGCGAGTACTCGATTGGAGGTAACTCCAACGGCCTGGTTTCGTCTGTTGGTTCAACAGTTGTAGAAGGCACAATAAATGGTGGCAGCGGGTCGATTCTGAGCATTCTGGGACAGCCTCCTTCACAGCTCAATAAGAAGGGTAGAAACAGTATTGTGGGACAGAGCAACTGGTTTACGACGGCAAGCGCCAATAATCCTAGCCATGGCGGTTATGTGGCGCCTCCGCCGCCAGTTGGACTCGGTCAAGAATCACTTCACCACCATGCCCACCATCAGTCGAATGATGACTCCAGTCTGGCGTACGTGACGAGCACAAACTATAGTGGAACCACCTAGCCAAGCCGGATGCGTATGAGGAAGACCGAGTTGAGGGTGGTTCCTCTAGCTCGATGCTGGTGGCCACCAAGAAGTAGTAGCACCGCAATTTGTCGCTGGCTCTGTATGTCTCCAGTGACAACACATGTGACAAGACGGCTCCAGCGCTGCTACCTGTTCCCACACTTCTTCTTTCGGTCGACGGTCGGCCATTGCTTCTTTTGCGAATTACATTGTGATTCTCTTGTTTTAATAGTTTTCAAAAATATTTATATATGTACTCTAGTCAAATTGTATGTGAGAACCTGTATGAGTCTTTAGCGAGATCAAACTAAACCATAAACTGTATCAACCAAATAGTCTTTTGCCTGCCAACTAGGTTTTGCTTTAAACAAGGGTGCAGTCTCTTTGGGTCCACCGATCCGCATTCAGAGGTTATTTTCAGTCTGTCGATGCGTTGACCTGCCGCTAGCAGACATGATTCTGTTTTGAGCGGTAAGGGTGCTCTTTTGATGCCTATCGGGCTATTTCTGTGCGTTGGGTTAAGTTGTCGGGGGGATGGCCCAAAAGGAAGGCGAACAGAGGCGATTGCGGGTGCATTGTGGAGCAGCAGCAACCAACCATCAGCGCCTCTCACTTTCGAGGTGGCGAGTGTTGTGCAAGCCCCCTCACCCTCGCCCAGTGTGTACAGACTACTGGACGTGTTCGCGTATGGGTGCAAAATGTGTCGCGCCTGAGAAATGGCTGCAACTGAAAAATTTCAGCAGCCTTCACTCGCGCGCGCAGCGCAGCTGCGCACAAGCCTGCCTGTGTGCAAGCAACATGCCCGCTCTGGGGTGCGCTGACTTGAGTCGCAATTGCCGGGCAACATATGAGCAACAATCACATGAAATCGCTTACTCCAAACCCGCCCTGGAATGCCATGCCCACTGGAAACAGTACGCTGCTGAGCTCACCAGAGAAAATCAGATAAACAGTGCTTCCGTTGTGCCTATTAGCATGCCTAACATATGTTTATCTACACCCGGGGAACCCAAACCATCAGCCAAAAATGGCAGTAGAAAAGTAGCCGCGAGATTCGCGTCCTGCGTCCTTTGTTCCTCCAACTTAAAATTTAGCCTCTTTGAATACGGCGTTCGTGCATTCGCTGGGGGGTCCTTTGGGTTCTGGCATATTGTTTCTCGGAAACTCAAAGCTTGATCAGATTGGGTGCACAACAGCCGAGTCACAGCACGAGATCAGAGTCGCCTCTTTCCTCCCCACTCACAAACGCCCACTCGCAAACGCCCACTCGCAAACACCCACTCCTCACCCACTCGTCACCAAAAAAAATCAATTGCGAGTGACCTAGCGCAGAAGTTGCTGCCCGAAGCGAGCGAAACAAGAGACCGAAATGGGGACCTGGGGAAGGAGCACAGTGCCTCGTGGCATATGCGTTACCCCCCACTGAGTCAAGCATTTCACCGCCCTGCAACGTTGAAAAAATAAAAATCTGCGCTTTGTCTCTGCACGTCCTAGCTTGCCTACGCGAAAATAAGCCCATACTGCGAGTTTTGTTCCCATTATCTTACATGTTCCTCTCCGAAAGGCACTTGGGTGCCCACAGAAACGGGGCAGTGCAAGCTGTTTACCTACAAATTCCCGTTTGCCCGACCGTGACACTCCCTTTTGTCTTTTCTGCCAATCACACCACAGTCTTGCACCCCCTCCCCCCACCTCTTTCCACTTGAGTGGGTGGGGGCGAATTCGAGGGGTCTACGAAAGATAACCAAGCACAAAAACAGAAAAACAAAAAAAAAGAAAAAAAAAAAAAGATGAAGACAAAAGTTTACGTTATGTGCGCAAATAAAAGGCTATACCTTTTACCGCATATACCGATGCACCTTCACTACCAGGAACACGTTCCTACATGACTAGAAGGTGCATGCGGCCCCTCCTTATTGTGTAGTTGGAAGAGGAAACGAAAATCAAGGAATTAGAGTGTGTAGCAAAGTTAAATTGTAGGCGATCGAGAAGACGTGATACACAAATAGTGAATAGAGAGAAAAAAATAAAAAGTCAAAAACACACGCACATGTGTAAACGCCGTATAGATAAGAAGGAAAGAGAAAAAAAAAATCAAAAAAATATGTGGCGAAAACAGGGGGTGGGGAGGGCGGGAGAAACAATCTGCGCTACATCCAACGCACAGCTGATGCGCCGTTTTTTCGATTCCGCTGTGTCGTAAAATAAGACACAAAAAATAAAAAGCGACTGATAGGTGGTTTTGGCTGCAACTGACGAGCAGTGGCTGCTGCTGTGCGGATTACGCTTCGATCTTTCGCCAAAACGTTAAGCCAAACAACACAATGTAAGAATAGGGTAGAACGAGGGATAAGCCCACACACTGGCACTTGAAATTAACAGATCCCCACTCCCATACTCAAAGTTTCGGCCCCCTGGTTCCCACGGCGTTGCACTCTAGGGTAAGCCCCACTCAAAACTAACTATAACCTTTCGTCTATACACGGTGGATTCGATAATAATTCTATTTTTTTTGGATTCCATTCCATACAGTTCCTTTAAACTCAATCCGATCGCAGTTAGAGAGGGCGCTATTGTTGAGCTGCATACAAACTCAAAAACTGACGCGGGACGCGGGGCCACGGACTCCTGGCCTGTTGAACCTTGGCTCTACCGTACCTTGGCGGCAGATGTCTGGTGTCAAACGCAAAGACTCAACGTAGTGCTTTTTACCCCTCCTACCCTCTCGGGCCATTTGCCTTGTTCCCTCTTCCAATGCGCTACTCAGTGCGCGCATACTATGGCACATGCGCCACTTGTGGCGTGGGCCTGGGGCGCTGTCTGCGAATCTAAAACTACACATATTTCACTCAAGTATATATATCCTTTTAAGCTTCTGTAAAGCTTACGCCAATTACGCTGGCGTGTCCCTTCCACAGGCTACCTCGTATGTACTGTACTCTGTGCACTCGTCTGCGTGTTCTCTTCGTGCTGCGTATTCGCGGCGTAACTGTCGCCTGCTGCTCGAGTTCGAGCCCGGTGCCACATTTACAAAGTCGTCCGAGTAGCCTCGCACTGGTGGCTCAGCTTCCCACAGACTCTTCTGCAGCACTTCCTAGCGGATTCCGTCGAAGAAGGCTCTTTCGGGTTAACAGCGCCACGCGTCCCCTGCGAGAAACAGTCAAGTGGGCCCTTTTGTTGCCTCCGGCGGCGCTCCCGCGGGGCAACTCCGTTGAGGAGGCTCCCTTCGGGAGAACAGACCTACAGCATTCTAGAAGGGACTACCTGTATCAACTAGTCCTCCTCGGCACGCGGGTACTTTTTCCACTCCAAGAGCGGTGCCAATTCCTCGATCTTGCCCAGCTTGTGCTGGATGAAACTGTGCTGCAACAACTCATCCGTCAGGGCTCTGTATCGCACATCCACGCAGAGACAGATCGACAAAAACTTCTTGATCAGATTCAGCAATACTTCCGGCTTCTTCAATTTCGGCGTACCGTTCGTTGCAATCAAGTAGAGTGCTTTCAACGGTTCCTCGTTAAGGTACGGAGGCTCGCCCTCAATCATTTCTATCGTCATAATTCCCAAGGACCACACGTCTACCTTTTCATCGTATTCCTTCTGCTTCACCACTTCTGGCGCCATCCAGTATGGCGTCCCCACCATCGTAGCCCTCTTGTTCCGTTGGTCTGTAAGCTTGGCACAGAACCCGAAATCGGTGATTTTCACATTACCCCTAGCGT
Organism: Dujonia schatavii; assembly: GCA_003707405.2. Classification (NCBI taxonomy): domain Eukaryota; kingdom Fungi; phylum Ascomycota; class Pichiomycetes; order Serinales; family Debaryomycetaceae; genus Dujonia; species Dujonia schatavii. Next base: position 9,647 of record PPIY02000031.1, on the reverse strand, counting down.
CCAAAAGAACGTTATCTGATTTGATATCTCTATGGATAATATGCTTTTTGTGTAGATGCTGGAGACCCTTTAGGGTTTCAAAACAAATTGTTGAAATTTGCCTTTCGCTGAGTTTGAACTCGTTGTTCTCAATCACTTCTGTAAGCGAGCCTCCCTCCATATACTCCATAATCACCCACAAGTCCGAGTTGCCGCGAAGATACGAGTCCAAAAAGTTGACAATATTTTTATGCTGCGAATCCTTCATCACCAAAATCTCGTTGATGATGAGTTCCTTACGTGGTTGCACATTCAAGTCCATCTGCTTGATCGCCACCTTGTCTCCGCCAGTAGCCAACGACTCAGCCAAGTATACTGCACCTGAAGCTCCCTGGCCTGCCTTTTCGATAATTTTGAAAAGTGGCGTAGGGTCTTTGTTGTTGACCACAGTTTTGAGCTTGGCAATAACTTGGAGCTCGTTGAGACGTTCGCGCTCACGCTTGATCTGTTTAGCTGTTTTTGCAGGTGCAGCTGATTTCCCAAGGTATGCCTGCCCTTGTTGCTGTGATTGCAGTTGTTGTGGCACTTGAGACTGCTGGTGCTGTTGCTGCGACGCCTGCTGATACCCTTGTACCTGCTGCTGCTGCTGCTGCTGCTGCTGCTGCTGTTGGTGTTGCTGATATGCCAGAGATTGCTGGTACGCTTGCGACTGCGATTGGTAAGCCTGTTGTTGTTGTTGTTGTTGTTGTTGTTGCTGCTGCTGCTGCTGCTTGGGTTGATAAATATGGCGAGGAGCCTGGTGCTGCTGTGCCTGAGAATGTGGCTGCTGACCTTGTGGCAGCAAATTGGCTGGAATCTGCTGCACATGTCCCGCCAGATACGACTGCTGTGACTGTGGTCGCTTCTCAGCCTTGACTCCCTTGTACTGTATAGGAGTATATGGCAGTGTCTGCAGCTGCAGCAGTTGCTGAGCTTGAGCTTGTTGTGCGCTCTTCAATCCAAATGGCTTGATGTAGCTTGGTCCTGCTGCTGGTGCGCTTGATGGTGGAGTTGCGTAATTGCTGCTTTGGCCCTGAATCGACGTGTTGAGTTTTAGTTCTGGTGGCTGTGATTGTGGTTTTGGAATCGACGGTGGCTGCTGTTGTGGTTTGGCTGAGCTCTGAAATCCTGGAGACGAAGTTGAGGTTGACTGTGCCTTCTGGTCCTTTGCACGCTGCACTTGCAGTGGCTGCGTTGGCGGAGGAGGAGCCTTTCTCACCGGAACCAAATCTGATACGCTAGCCAGGGCCAGCACACTCAAGTTGCCTATTGAATCAGCCACTCCCAGGGAGTCGTTGCCACCCCGACTCTCGGTAGTTTCGTTGCTGTTCTTCATTAGATTTTGGAGCGGCGACACATTCGACGAACTCTTTTGGTGTGAGAGATGGTACGGAACTGGCGGTTTTGGTGCGGCACGGCTGGGCTTGAACCCGCCATTTGGTCCACTACCGGCGGAGGACGAAACAGGACCAACGTTAGGAGCAGTGGTCAGTGTGCTTGTCGAGCCTCCCTTGGGGTGTTTTGTCCATTCTTGGATTCCAACTGCAGGCAGTCCCACCGGGGTTCCAGCTCCGCTGACTCCGCCGTTTATGTCGGAATAAAATTCCAAAACTTCAATGACTGCAACAGGGTCCTTTTTCCAGTCTTCGTTGGTGATTTTCGAGTGCTGTAACAAGTTTTTCCAGGTGTCTGGTAACCCGGTAAAGTTCCCGCTTGCTGGGTCGAACCCTACGTGCACCTTGTGAGTGAAGTTTGTTGGGTTGGAAACGCCAGAATTGCCTACACCGCTGCCCCCCGCTGACGCCGACGACGATACTGTACCTATCGGTATCAAGGGGCATTTTGCGGTGAAAATATCCACCCAGTCCAAAAAATCGTTGTGGTGCTTCACCAGCACAAGAATTGCCTTGCCGTTGTTCTTTGGGATGATTTCAAGCGTGTGCGACTGCTTGGAGTTGCCCGAGTTGGGCTTGAGGTTTATGGAGCTGATCTGGTTCAACGGGAACGAGAGCTCGGGAGCATTGGCCGCCGCAGTTTGCAGGTCTATGTGTATGTTTGCGTGGAGAATCGGTTCGTTTTTGTACACGATGAGTGTCTTGTCGTTGACCACCATGAACCGCTTGTTCCACCTGAACGAGGTGAAGATTCCGTCGTCTTTCACGTGCACCCATCCCGATTGTCTTTTGGTCCGGAGTGACTGTACTGGCGACCCTGTGGCCCCTCCCGTGGCCCCAGGGCCGGCAGCTCCGTTGTAGGCACCGGAGCCGTTTGAATGCGGAGGTATTTGGCCGTTGGAGGCTCCATTGACCCCAGCACCAAATCCCCCTGCACTGCCGTCACTGTCGACGGAGTTGTGCCCTCCTAACGAGGAGCTAGACCCGTTGTTGTGGAAGGACGCCAGCGCCAGCGCCATAGGGCCAAGAATAGGAGCAGACACGAGGTCGTCGTCTAGCCCTGGAATTCCAGAGTGCGAGCCGGGAGGAGGCGGTGCTTTCCGGTAGTGTTTGACGTCAGAAGTGTAGACACTAGCCATAGTGAGTATGTGAGTGGAGTGTGAGTTGAGTGTGAGTGCTAGAACCAGGCGTAACGAGTGGAGACTGGCTTGCTAACGAAAGAGTGATAGTCCGAGTCCAGTAGGTTGGAGACGGCGAGTTGTCGACCGAAAGAAGCGGAAGCGAATGGGTGCTATTTTGTAGTTGAAGCGCTATTTCGTAGCTGAGGCGCTATTTCGTAGCTGTTTGCTCACACCTGTAGACGTGTCGAGAGCTGACAAACGCGTGTAAAAGAGGCGAATGCAAGCAAAGTGCGCTAGGAGCGAGTACTTGGAACGTGTACGAATGCGTGTGCAACGGCGGTGCGGATGCGGGATTGCTCAACAGTGCTGCGTGTGCCTGTGTTCTGTACTAGAGGGCGTCGTCGTCGTGTAGCTTTCGGGCGCCGTGGGTGTGCGACCAGGCGTGTTTTTTTCTTTGACGAATAAATTCGGTGTGTGTACAGCGTTGGTCCCCTTTTTTTAGGGGAAAAATAAAAAAATTGCAGCTTTTGCGCGCGTCCGCGGCCCACTGCTCTGGCACGCGAGTGAGTGAGAGCAGCGCATCCTCACCACGGCAATCCGAGTCGTTCACACTGGCAGAAACTCCCTAGTGCAACGAGAGCATCCTGAACCGTGTCCTGGATTCACTGTCACAGCCGCTCGTCCCCATCATGAGCAGACAAAGCCACACCCAGCTTAGTCCGTGCGGGCTTTCCCACAGCCAAATGGTTCCCTAATTTTAAGTGTCGAGTCCACCTGCACACGCGCACTCGCTAACCTGTGGGGCTGCAGTGCGGTGGCTACGCAGCGTAGAAAAGTCCGCCGTGAACTTTGCGGCTGTTCCCCTGATTGCGCGTTTATTTTTTAAGTACGCTATTTTTTTTTTTTTTCAGCCCTAGGGGGCTGCTTGATCTACGAGCAAAGACTCTTTTGGCTGCCAGGTTCCAGCAAAGGCAGGTATCTGGGCCCCGATCACTATAGTAGGGTGGGCCAGACATACCAAACCCACCGCCCACCCGCTCCTTGATGAAAGCTCGTTGCCGGCAGCCAGCACGACACTGCGGTAATATGTTTCTTTTTCTTGCACCCACACAATTCATAACCGGCTGCGATTCTGAACTGAGCCGACTTGAAGGAGAGAAGCAAGACGACATGGTCGGGGTAGGATGAGCAGGACACACAAGAGAGAGTGTGGTCCCAGAATGGTCCGCGAGAGAAGGCACGACTACTGCAGAACAAGTAGCCAAATACTGCAGCTGTCCCCGCCCTTTGCAACCAGCACGCTCGGTACAACAAAGTACATCGCCGTTGCATGCAGCAGACTCCGTTGGAACCGTTTATCACTATGTACAGCTCTCCAACGAACATGTCAACGAAGCTGCCCTCCAGCTCCACGGAGAGTATTACTGGGGACTAGCGACAGGAACCACCCTCATCGAGACACGCAACGCACATACTAGACAACGAAACTCTCCCACCCCACCCATTCTGTACAGGTAGGTACGTACGTACGTTTCGTTTTGGCCACTTCCTGGAGTCAACGGCTGACTGTTCCTCCGGTTGCTGACTATTCTCACTGGTTGCAGCCCAATTTGGCTGCAAATCTATCGCGCACGCAGCGTCGCAACCGTGCGCACAGTACGCTGGCACGATAGGACAGCAGAACTCGCCAGCTTCACACTCCAGGAGACACAGCAACATCCACGGCCGCACAATAGGACCCACGAGCACCGGGCTCCCGCTACTGGAATGTGTGCTGCCGTCGCATTGACAATATCGAGCGCAGCGTGTATGCAGGCACACAAGTGCGCTCATTAATAATCAGAGCGGAGTTACTTAGCGGCATACCAGGCTCTGTGCACACGAGCTTCGAGTACCGCCCTTATAGGAGTCCGAACGCTCGCCACAGACATCAGGAGACCCGTACGGTCAACGAAACACTTGAAGAAAACACAAACACAAACACACACCCGCAAACCGAAAGAAAGACCCCGCCAAAGCTCACAAAAGCAAACGAATGGGCCTCTTCAGAAGCTCGTCTAAAAGCAAAGAAAAGACGCCGGTTTCGCCCCCGCTGGGCGCCCGGGTATCTCGGTCAGCGTCGCTATCGTCCGTCAAGTCTGCCATCAGTCTCCACAGTCCTGGGGCTTCTGGAGGCGCTTCTCCCGCAGGCGGTAGTGGCGGTGGCGGTGGAGCTGGAGCTGGAACTGGAGCTGGAGGCAGCTTTCTTAGAGCTTCAAGCCCAACTGAGCCCTCGTTCCCACCAATCCACGAAGTTGTAGACACTCAGCTCACGCTCCAGGCGCCGTCTGCGACGGCGGTGGCCGCGCGGCAGAAGCGGATCAGTACCATAGCAGAGACAGCATACAGCGAGGACGAGGATGCGACGGGAGGATCCGATTTTGAGGACGACAAGGCCCCAACTGACGACTCAGACTCGGACGCCGCAGACACCGACGACTCGGACTCAGACTCGGACGCTGACGAGTACCAGGAGCATCTCCACGTGATTAGGGCCAAGAAACAAACCGCGAGCTTTGCGCTGCGGCACTCGCAAATCAACTCGTTCATGGCGTACTGTGGACTCACCCAGTCGACGATGAACGCGGCCAACGAGGAGCTGAAACGCACGTTCTCACTTCTCGACGACAAGCTCAAGATTTTCAGTGTGTCCAGCACCACAAACCGTGACGACAAGAGACTTCGAGAGCCGGTGATCAACGAGCTGCAGGTGGAGTTGCTCAAGGGAATCACCAACAAAATCAATAGAATCTATGCGCTACTGGGTGACAGAAAGGCCCAGTATGCCTTGGCTCTGGAGGGCAAGTCTGTGTATGCTCGGTACGGGACCGCCAGGCGTGTAATCGGAAGAGGAGCTTACGGAGTGATAAAGATATTGGAACCCCTTTCCAGTGCTGACTCTACAGGCTCTGGAAATGATAGTGTGCGACAAACCGCCACTCCTCCGCCTAGCGAAGACTGCTTCAATACACGGCTCTACGCTGTGAAAGAGCTCCTCCGCAGAGGGACAGCAAAGGACCCAGAACCGCAGCAAAAGTTCATTGAGCGCGTGCTTTCAGAGTTTATAATCTCGTCCACTCTCAACTACAAGCACATCGTCAAGACGGTGGATCTTATGATCACACTCCCGCCGATGCCCGAAGCCTCGAGCACAAACCTGGCTCACGCGTCTGTGTTTGACGTGAAAATCAACCAGGTGATGGACTGCTGGCTCGGAGGCGACCTCTTCACGTACATGACAAGCGGAGAAGACCGCTTTATGAATGCGGTGAAGCCACTACTGCTTGACGAGTTGGATTGCTTTATCAAACAAATCGCCAAGGGCTTGTGGTACATGCACCAGCACGGAGTCGCTCACTGCGACTTGAAACTCGAAAACATCCTCATTCGTTACGCGCCGTTAGAGGGACGTCATTCGGTGGACCCTGGGTCCACCCATACACGTGCAGTGCTCAAGATTTCTGATTTCGGCAAATCCAATGTTTTCCGCACAAAATGGGACCTGGCCCCACAATTGACCTCGTTTGCTACTGGACCGATAGGATCCGAGCCATATATAGCGCCCGAGGAGTACGGAAATAGCTGGTGCTCGGGTGTGGGCGGAAAGAACAAGGACGGGTTCTGGCTGTGGAAAAAGGACAACTGGGCCCTCGGGGTGATCATCTTGCTCTTGTTCAAAATCCGGAAACTCAGCACCATCAACGGCAATGGGGGCGCAGTTTCCGGGAGCGGTGCAGGTGCTGACGATGCAACAGACGCTGCAAGCGGGGGGTACGTGTGGCACCTGACTGAGCCAAAGCAACACATGCTTCGGAAGGACAAGAAGTTCAAAGACAAAAGGTTCGAAGAGTACATCCACAAACGTATGATTGCCCTGTATGAGTGCAAGACGAAAGAATGGACCATACAGCGGAGAGGGACCTACGGCCCGATCGAGACCCTTTTCGACACCTATGTACCGGACCTGGATGCAGATGACGAAGACGAAGACGAAGACAAACCAAGACTGGGGTACCCAAGTGATATGGACCAGGACGAAATCGACTTGTGCGAATTGAGAAAGTTGTTCATATACAAGCTCTTGGATCCAGATCCAGACACCAGGCTCACCGTGGAGGAGTTATTAAGAAGTGACTGGTTGCGGGGGGTGGAAACCTGTGTGTGAGCACGTGACTGGCTGCAACACGAAACGATAGAAACGAACATTCAAATGTATATAATGTAACATAGACTTGAGCTGATGTAGGGAGAAAAAGGAGCTGGAACCATGGACGGACATCTGCCTCCCCTCGGGCTACCGGATGGGTGCTATTCAAAGCAGCATGGAGGACCGCCCACTGCTGCTCAACGCGGGGACATCCTGACAGGCATCGCTACAACCCAACGAAATGCCATCTCTGTATATTCGAGATCAATATATAATCAACTAAGCCAAATATGATACAAATGGGTCCATGGCCACGTACGTGGCATATGGACGGACTAGGGCTCTAACTAGTAATCTTGGCTGCTATTCTCCACCGCGCGCCGGTTTCCTTCCAATGCAGGCAGTTCCCGTTTTGACTGGCATTGGGAAACTCCGATACCTCCAGTGGCGTCTCCAGTCACGAAACCAGGCACGGGGTCCGTCCGTTGAGACGGCTCCCTCAGAGACTATTCTACAAGGAGTGCTCCAGCGAAGCGTACTTCGTTCGTTCATCGAGGATATTTCATGCCCAGTAAGATCAGGCTAAACGCAGCTAATCAGTGCCATTGAAACCCTTCGGTCGTCCAACCGACCCACTAAAAGTCTGCAAACATACCACCGTAGGGGTCATCCACGCCCAGAATTCCGTAGTCCAAGTCCTTGTCTTCTGGATACCTGTCGAACTGCAGGGTGTCGCCCACGCCCAGCGTGATTGGAGGTTCGTACGGTGTTTCTATGTCTCTGCTAAGTAATCTTTCCCAGATCACTTCTTTAAACCATGGGTGCTGCTTCACGTCATCCAGTCCTCCTTGTAAGTTTCCTAACCGTTTCAGCAAGTCCTTCACTATAAGTTTTTGAAGCAAATCTAAGACATCTGGCGGGAGGTAGTCTGGGTACGTTATTGTTCCGTTCAAGATGTTTTCGTATGTCTTCATGGGTGTTGGGTCGTAGAATGGAGTGTACCCCGTCAACATTTCGAAAATGAGGATTCCAAACAGCCACCAGTCTACCGATTTGTTGTACGGTTTTGTCGCCACCACTTCTGGTGCTATGTAGTCGGGTGTTCCGCACAAGGTGTATGTCACGTCCTGCACCTCTTTTGCAAACCCAAAGTCGGTCAATTTGATGTGCCCGTTCTTGTCGAGCAAGATGTTTTCGGGCTTCAAATCTCTATATATGATGTCCAACTTGTGCAAGTATTCGATGGCCAAAAACACTTCTGCCGCGTAGAACTTGGCCACTGGTGTGGGAAACCGTTGCAGCTTTCGGAGCAACAGGAAGAGCTCTCCGCCCTCTATGTAATCCATAATCATAAAGAGATTTCTACAGTCTTGGAATGTGCCCCACATCCGGATGATGAATGGGTGTTGTGCAAGCTTGAGCATTCTCCGTTCGTCGTTTGTGTGCTCCACTTGCTTCATGTTTACCACCCGTTCCTTTTTGAGGGTTTTCATCGCGTAAAACCGTCCGTTGTGGATTGACCGTGCAAGGTGAACACGTCCAAATGATCCTGTTCCAAGTGTTCTAAGAATCTGGAAGTCGTTGAGTGTGTATTTGCCCTTGGTGGTGGTGTCTCGTTTCGTTCCCATCCGTTGCCCCTGGTCCTGACTCCGGTTGTTTTGAGACTCTGTTTGTTCCTGAGGGTGGTTGTCCTGGCTTTGCTGATGGCTGGTTTGCTGCTGCTGCTGGTTGTTGTTGTGGTTACTTTGTGGCCCGCTCTCGCTGTTTCCTTCGCTGTTCTGCGACTGCTGCTGTGCGTGCTGCGGCTCCAAATCTCCCAGATCGGCGTGCTTCGCGATCTCTTGCTCGTCACCCAACAGCATGTCCACGCTGCTGTGGATGGGCTGTGGCACATAAATGTTTTGCTGCTGCTGCCGTTTGGCCAACTCTTCGATCGAAACGTCCATTGCTTGCAACCGACTCTTTGTTACTGCTCTATACGGTTCTGTCTGTATCGTTTGTGTGTTTGTGCGTGGCAAAGGCGTCGATTTCCTCTTGTTCGCTTTGCTACCGCTGCTTGTCTCTTGGTGCTGTGTCGCGTGTGTGTGTGTGTGTGTGTGTGTGTGTGTGTGTGTGTGTGTGTGTGTGTGTGTGCCGTGAGACTGTATCTATGCGCGCTTGTCTACCAAACCCACGTGTCTCTACCAACGAACAGTGTGACTGCGTCTCTCTCTGTATGTGTGTCTGTAGACGTACGTGTGGCACTTGCCTCCTTGTGTACGCTCAAACTGTGCCGCTCTGGTTATTAGCTCTCGGTTCGCAGAGCCACTCGCTATCGGTCGATATATCGCTGCTTACGTCACTGCCGTGTGGGTCTACCTGGATACTGACCGCTATACTCGCTGTCCTGTTCACTTGCTCTCTAGCCCGGCCCTATCTCTTGCACTGGTGGAAAAAAAACCCTCCGTAAAGTTACAATTATCCGCTCTGCTACGCACTATATGAAACTCAGTGCACTCCGATTGTGCCAAATACAAAAAAAAGAACCTCCAAAATTTTTTCAGTACATCCTTGCACCCGCTTTTGCCTGTTTCTGCCGCAGGGCGCTACGGACCGGTATCTGCGGGGCCCTTTGCGCCGTTATTAGCGACGAGGTGCAGCCTGGTGCTGCAGCGAACACGCCTCTCTGCTTGCGATGTCTTCGGTGTTGCTTTTGTTCGCTCGGGCTTGACTTGTTTGACCTACACAGCCACTTGGGTACTCAACTACACTCTCTACAGTCTGCTCCACCTGTCCCACTCCTACGCACCCACTCCTTCGCACCCACTCGCACCCACTCGCACCCACTCCTTCGCACCCACTCGCACCCACCCACTCGCACCCACGCCTTCACACTCACTCCCCCTCCCCCTCTTCGCGAACGGAGTTGGCCCGCGCGTCCGCTCCGCT